>SKCR01043352.1:0-85065 GCA_019454045.1 Zanthoxylum bungeanum | reverse complement strand
CTGTTTGAATATTTCATAAATCTCTGGGGAATGGTTCAATTTCTTTATTTTTAATGCCTGAGGAAATGGAGGTGCATGAGAAAAACTATTATTATCAACGACGGGTAATGGTTCATCAACCCCTTCCCTACCATCTGATTCTGATTTTCCTCAGTTTTACGAGGTTCAAGAATAGGTCTGTGGACGGTCTTACCAGTACGAAGAGTAATAATAGATTTGACTTGGTCTAAGTGTTGACTTCCAGAACTACCCTCGTGAGGGTTTTGATGACTCTTGGGATTTGACTGAGGTTGTGCATGAAACTTACCTTTTTCTTTAATGGCCAAAGCAGATGTGATTTTATCAAAAGTTTCATTCAAATCATTCATCATTTGTTCATTTTGGTTATTGATGGTTTCTTGTTTTTCCATGAATGCACTCAAGTTATCTTCAATGATTTTCCTAGGTGGTGGGACATATGGTGCATAATTCTGGGAATTCCGAAAATTCTGGTGAAACTGGGGAGGTTGGTGTGAAGGTTGTGCTTGGTTATCATTCCTTCAATTGAACTTGGATGGTTTCTCCAACCATGATTATAGGTCTGTGAGTATGGGTTTGGATTTGGTCTATTGAATGTGTTTATTGAACTAACCTGATCATGGAGACATTCTTTCAAGGCTGGTAAGGATGGGCAAACTTCTGACATGTTGATTTGAACTACAGATTTGACATATGACTTTCTGAACTCACTTGACATGATCACTCTTCCTTGTTTCTAGAGCCTCAATTTTTTTAGACAGAAATTCATACTTGACAGCAAGGTCATGGTCTTCCCTAAGGTTAAATATACCTCTACCAGATGGTTGTGGTTTAACAAATGACTCATATATACCAATTTTATCCCATTGTTGTGTATTCTCCGCTATATGCTCTAGGTAATCTAGTGCATCTTCAGGATCTTTGTCCCTAAACTCACCATTGCACATCATCTCCATTGCACATCATCCCTCGTAGAATTGGGAAACTAACCTCCATGTTTCAAACCGGTGATGTGGATAAATATTTAACATTTCTTTATACCTTTCCCAACATTGGTAAAGTGTTTTCCCCGACTATTGTGTGAATGTTATGATTCTTCTCTTAAAAGAATTTGTCATATGAGGGGGAAAGAACGTTTTGAGAAACTGCTCTTGTAGATCATCCAATATTCTAATAGATCCTGTCCTAAGGTTTTGTAGCTAAATTTTATCTTTATCCTTTAAAGAAAAGGGAAAAAACTTTAACCGAGTTATATTCATGCTACAATTTTGGTCTGTGCAAGTGTTACATAATTCTTCGAACTCTCTTAAGTGCTGATAAGGGTTTTCTAATTTTAGACCGTGGAATGTGGGTAAAAGATTGATGACACTTGATTTAAAATTGAAGCGTGCTGCTTCTGGTGGAAAAATGATGCAAGATGGTGATCCTGACCTAGTGGGATTCATGAATTGTCTGAGTGTCCTATGGTGATTAGGATATCCATGCTGAGACTAATTTTCTTCCTGATTAACTATCGGGCAGGTGGATTTTCAATTTGGTTTTCAGTCATTCTTACAAACAATGAAGTTGATGAAGACTCTCTTTTTAATCTACCACTAGATGTTCGAAACCAGTGTTTCATGTTACTTTATAGACAAACTAAATGCAAAAATATGAAACTGCAAAAATAAATAAAAGAAATAAATTAAATGACAAAGTGAAAGAACATATAAAGGAAATACAGATGCAGTAATTTAGATCTAAAAACGTCCTCTAACCCTCGTCAATTCCGATCTCAATTGAATTTCTCGTTCATTTTTCTCAATGTCTTGAATTATGTTTTCGTGAAGCTTTATGAGAGCATTTCTATATGGGGATGGTTCAAAAAATTCTTTAATGAACAACAAGCACCTTTTAAGTTGATTTTTCTGTTTCCTGTAATCAATAAAAATTAAAAACAAGGTCCGTCTATATGTGGGATTTCTGGGTTCCGGGTTCATCAAGGATTAATCAGGACAGTTTGGATTTGGATCTACACAAATAAAAGAAAAGAAGAGGAAGATAAGATGCAGGATTTAAATAAAAATAAAATACGAAATAAAAATAAAGAAAAGAAAAGTAGAGAAAGAAGAAATTAATAAATATTCTATCTACTATATAATACTTCCCCGGCAACAGCGTCAAAAACTTGACATGCTTGAAAAAGTGGTATTTTACTTCCAAGTATAAGAGTGTCGAAGTAATTAAATAACCCGGTGAGTCCGGGTCGATCCACAAAGAAGAGATTTAGCAAAATAGAATAATAAACAGTGCAGAAATGAAAAGTTTGATTTGTTGAAGTAGTTGGAGGATTTTAGGTTGGAATACAATAATAGAAAGAAATGCTTGAGTTAGGGGATCCACTTTTAGTCTTTTAAACATTTAGAAATCTCGCTTTATCATAATATACAAATGGTCTTTTTACCCACTTAATCTATTACAGGAATTAATTATGCCAATAGAAAGAACCAGCTATAAAAGCGGTAGTCATTTCTGTCAATAATTAGTCCTATCACGGTACTAACCATGCCAAAAACATAAAACCAGCCATAAAGGTGGTGATACCGTTTGTCTATAACAAGTCCTACCAAGGTACTTAATTATTCCAAAATCGTATAAAACCAGCCATATAGGCGGTGGAAAGATAAAACCGGCCATAAAGGCGGTAGAAAGATAAAACCAGCCATAAAGGCGGTAGAAAGATAAAACCGGCCATAAAGGCGATAGAAAGATAAAACCAGCCATAAAGGCGGTAGAAAGATTGTCAATAATTAATCTAGAATTAAATCAAGTTTTAATCATTAGATTTCAATTTATTTATTATAATAGAAGCGAGTTTAATCTATGTTTCCATTATAAAAGCTTCACCCTTACCCCAACAGAAAAGAAATTAGCTACTCATTTTGTAATAGAACATACTCGTACTTTTATTATTGAAAGAAAAAGACACTACAAAAAGCTTTAAGTAAATAAACAAACAAGATTCTCTCCAATATTTACATAGGAATCAGGAAAGAAAGTAAGAAAATTTCTAATGCCGGACGCTCCTATTTATAGGCAACTTGGCCACCCAGACCAGCGAATGCATATTATGGACACGTGTCAGAGACTGGTGAAGCCACGTTGGGGACACGTGTCAGAGAATGGCGAAGCCACGTTGTAGGACACGTGTCGCGACGCAAAGGTTCCACATAGAACGATAAATAACTTGTTATGAATTATATTGAGATGCGTCTCAGGAGTGAAAACTCCTTACACAACCATCTCAAAAAAAAAAATCCACTTGGTTTAGAAAATAAATTTGTTACAACAACATGGTAACATATGACCATGGGTGGTAAGTGAAAATTCTGTAATATTCAGTTCTCTAATTTGTTGGAGATAACACCTAAAAGAAGTGAAGCAATCAAGTCCGAAAGGGTGTTTTAACACTTAGTACCCTAAGGCCAACTGGTCTGGGAATTACTGGCCCAAAGCTCGTTACAAGGGTTAAAAAGAAAGCTTAAGGAAACCAGACACTGTTTATCTGAGATCCGAGCAATTAAGCCAGTAGGGGTGACTTAACACCAGGTACTAAGCCAACTGGTCTGGGAATTACTGGCCCAAAGCTCGTTACAAGGGTTAAAAAGAAAGCTTAAGGAAACCGGACACTGTTTATCTGAGATCCGAGCAATTAAGCCAGTAGGGGTGACTTAACACCTAATGCCCTAAAATCAACTGGTTTGGGAGTCACTGGCTCAAAGTGGCTTCGCCATTCTCTGACACGTGTCCACAACATGCATTCGCTGGTCTGGGTGGCCAAGTTACCTATAAATATTAGCGTTCGACATTAGAAATTTTCATACTTTCTTTCCTGATTCCTCTGTAAATCTTGGAGAGTCTTGTTTGTTTATTTACTTGAAGCTTTTTGTAATGTCTTTTTCTTTCAATAATAAAAGTACGAGTATGTTTTATTACAAAATGAGTAGCTAATTTCTTTTCTGCTGGGGTAAGAGTGAAGCTTTTATAATGGAAACATAGATTAAACTCGCTTCTATTATAATAAATAAATTGAAATATAATGATTAAAACTTGATTTAATTCTAGATTAATTATTGACAATCTTTCTACCGCCTTTATGGCCGTTGTAGGACACGTGTCAGAGAATGGTGAAGCAATGTTGGGGACACATGTTAGAGAATGGCGAAGCCACATTGCAGGACACGTGTCGCGACGCAAAGGTTCCACGTGTCACGACGTGCTTGCAGAATTTCCATTTTTTTTTATTTTTTTTTCACGTCTGATTTGTCCCGTTGAGCTTCCGAGTAGTATTTTTCCTGACAAAAGCATAAAATAACACAGTAAAAGCACTCAAAGCATAACTTTAAAATATTATTTCACAAATATGTCAATTTAAGGGGATTAATGAAACTATAAGTGTAAAATGATTAACTTATCGTCTAATAAATATGCACTTTTTAGTATTCATCAGATAACATGTGAGGTATATGCTATTTCCCTTTCCCTCTATGGGTATATAAAATGCGTATGATCATTATAACAACCATTTGAACATGTATGTCATGCGATGCAATGCAATGCTATCATCCATATATAAATCAACACAATCTGTCATAGTCAATCATTAACTGCTGATGTCCCAATCATCCAATACATAAAAAGTGGGCCCGTGCCCCATTTCATCAAACACATCCATATGAAACATGCTCACACATATCATCAAATATAACAACACACATCATACAATTGGATCCACACTCGGATCAAAACTGTTGCGGTCCAAAAACTGAGCTGAAATCTAAAAAACTTCGTTAAAACTCTTATAAAAATCTTTCATATCTCAAATACTGAAATTATATTCTATCTAAAGATATGCTTAGCTTTGAGAATGAAACTATAGACACTGGATTTCGCCTTCGGTCCACAATCGAGAATTCATATGATAGGGCACTAGCGATCCTGTAAAACGCAGGTAGAGTGAGCATTGGGCCTCTTCCCACCGGTGTGTTGGGTGCCGTAGGCTCTCCGACGCTCAAATCAGTTGTGAAGACAAGCAATGAATAATGGAATAGCAAGATCTGAGGTTACCTCGACCTCCGTGGACTGCCACCGGCCCACCGCCCGCATGTTCAAAGGGTGAAAGGCTTTAAGAGCTCAAGTAAGAGTGTTTAAGCTTGAAATCGAAGAATGAATATAACTCTGAGTTTTGCATCATTTTATAGGATAACGAATGGTTTATTAGTTGGAATATGGACCATATTTATGAAGGTGGGACCCACTATCATGTTTAACATTCATCTTTTGGTGATGAATCAGCTAATTGTACGGAGTAAGGGTGTTCATAGGGTCGAGTCGACCCGCGACCTGACCCGACCTTGACCAACCCTACCCGGTCGGGTTTATTAATTTTTAAATTTAATTTTTAAATTTAATTTCGGGTCAATTTGGACCCGACTCGAAATTTTTGGTCGGGTCACGGGTTTAGGTCAAAAAACTTAGGCCTGACCCGACCCGACCCGCTGTAACTGATATATATAGTTTAAATGAGACAATATTGACAAGAAACGAGTGTAGCTGAAATGGAAAATTGTTTGATAAATCTGTACCAGGTCTCAGGTTCGATTCTTAATTGTAGCAATTCTGGAATTTTTTTTCTTTCTTTTTTTTCAAAAAGAAGAAATCAAAAAATAAATGCTATTGATCAGAATCGAACTTATGACAAGTTACAAACTAATTTAATACTTTTCTATTTCAACTACATACTTATATTGTCAAATTTGTATCAGTAAAATTATATATATATATATATATTATATTTACTGCATATTATGTTGACCCGACCTGACCTACGGTTTTTTGACCCGACCCACGCGGGTCACCTTTTGAAATTTCAGGTTTCGGGTCAGAAGACCCGAATGACCCGAGCCGATCGGGTCATATAAAAAATAAGAAAACCCAATCCGACCCGTCAACACCCATAATACAGAGAGCAATTAATTATGAAGAGACATTTTTCGATGGGAAATCTAGTGGGAAGCCCATGGGTTGTTTTGTGGGCTTTAATTGGGTCTGAAAAGATAATTGGGTCCTTGGCCCAAACTTGGTCTGGGAATTGTTTAAGAAATTTAGGCTTTATTTGATATTGGGCCCGTGGTGAAAAGACGATAACACCATTGGCCCAAATTTAGCCTGTACAGTTTGTCCCATATTCTCTAAGTTAATGAGTATTTGGCTTGGAGAGTGTTCGACGAGTATGTCATCTGGGGTAAAACACGTAAATGTACCTGGATGTTGCTATCGTTTGGACCTTTCAAAGGTCATACAATGTTGACGGAGCTAAGTAAATATATGGGATAATCCTCAGTCGACTAGTTCTAGTCGATGATGTCATTTTGACCTGTCAAAGGTCGTTGATAGAGCTAAGTACATATCTGGGATAATCCTCAGTCCACCAGTCCTGGATGTTGATGTCATTTGGACCTGTCCAAGGTTATATCATTCTTGTGAAACTAAATAAATATTGAGGGTGATCCTTAGTCGACAAATCCATATGTTAATGTCGCTTGGACCTGTCAAAGGTAATATTATGTTAATGAAAATAAATAAATATCAAAGATGATCCTCGGTCAACAATATCCGAATATTGACTCGACATGTGCCTTTGGATAATGTTCCCATCGACTGGACCAAATGAAGGCCAGAATAATCTCTAGCCAACTGGTCCTGAAGAGGATCAGTGGAGTCTTCAATGTCGTCTGGACCAAATGAAGGTCCAGGTCTTGAACTTGACTCGACATGAGCCATTGGGGAATGTTCCCGTCGATTGGACCAGATGAAGGCCATGATAAACTCCAGCCGACTGGTTCTGAAGAGGACCAGAGGAGTCTTCATTGTCATTTGGACCAGATGAAGGTCCAGGTCTTGAACATGACTCGACATGAGCCATTGGGGAATGTTCCCGTCGACTGGACCAGATGAAGGCCAAGATAAACTCCTACCGTCTGGTCTTGAGGAGGACCAGAGGAGTCTTCAATATCTTCTGGACTATATGAAGGTCCGGGTCTTGAACTTGACTCGACATGAGCCATTGGGGAATATTCCCGTCAACTGGATCAGATGAAGGTCAGGATAAACTCCAACCGAATGATCCTGAAGAAGACCAGGGGAGTCTTCAATGTCGTTTGGACCAGATGAAGGTACAGGTCTTGACCTTGACTAGATATTAGCCATTGGGAATGTTCCCGTCGACTGGACCAGATGAAGGCCAAGATAATCTCCAGCCGACTTGTCCTGAAGAGAACCATGTGAGTCTTCAATTTTATCTAGACTAGATAATGTCCAGGTCTTAAACTTGACTCGATATGAGCCATTGGGGAATGTTCTCATCGATTGGACCAGGTGAAAGTCAGGATAAACTCCAGCGCTACTGGTCTTGAAAAGGACCAGAGGAGTCTTCAATTTCGTCTAGACCAAATGAAGGTCCAAGTCTTCAACTATGTCGCATGACATTGCCTGCAAGTTTCAAAACCACAAACATGGTAAGTAATAGAAAGAGAACATTTATACATGTCATCTAGAGAGCATGTCGGTTGGGACATTTTATGGCTCTCGAGGTTCGAAACCACGTTATGTCGTTTGAGGGAAGCTCTCATTGTAACAACATGTATTATTTGTATTGACTGGGAAGAAAGCCTTTATTGATGTTATTTGAAGATTATGTCATACACGGAAGATGTTTCATTGTCGTCTGAGATTGTTGGAGTCCAATGAATGTGGTTCAATATTGTCCGAGAAGGACAAGTATCTTCATCTATCGTATGAGGAATATGTGAGTTCCGGATCTTTGAGGAAGGCTATCAGAACAATCAAGTAATTTCCTTTCAGTATGTCCCCAGTCGACAACCTAGTTTATCTCTTCTCATTCGTTGGGCCGTAAGTAGATTTTATGAGATGGGCTTTGAGGTACTTGGGATTTCGACTTGTTACCACTGTAGCCCTAGCGGGAGTATCGAGGCGTCTTTAGGTGGGAATTTGAAGCGCCAAAATGGAGAAGAGTATAAGAGAGCCTTGGAGGCTCATTTGCTTCAATCACGGAAAAACTTCTCATTTCGTAAGTTGGAAGAGCTCCTCCCACTTTCAAGGCATTCTTCAAAACCTTCATCGTATTCTTCAATTGTTCAATTTGTAGATTCAAGCTTTTCTTGGTCAAATAGTCAATTTGATCTTTAAGATTGTAGTGAGATTATTGGAATTATGTTTTGAGGATTATCGTAGTTTGATATTAAGGGAGTAGAAATTTAAGATATTTATCGTTTGTAGGTTTGAACATTATGCAGTTGTTTGGATCAATATCGAGTGAGGATTTGACAGATAGTGGTGATATTCCAGTAGGAAGGTATGTCGAATCCCCTATGAGGATCAATAGTTGATAAACGGTAAATATGTTAGCTGATACCGTCCCTTTTACTTAATATTTTGTAAGTTTCTCGAGTTTTGTGAACATTTTGATATGTTTTTGGTTATTTTACAGATATAAATAACATCGAGACTTAATGGAATCAACTCGTGACTAAAACGACGATATTTGGAACAATTAAGGGCAAAAATGGAATTTACAAGAGCGTCGCGACGCAAGACCCTCAGCGTCACGACGCAACTCAAGACAGAATGAGGCATAAGCATACAATGTGGGAGTCACGATGCAGAAGACATTGCGCGTCATGCTAGATCAATTATGCGCCAAAAGTGTATCAGCAGGGAATGACGCGTTGACAGCTGGCGCGTCGCGATGTGCAAGTTTCTCAGCGTCGCAACACCAGTTAGGATTTTTGCCTATAAATAGCAGGCTAAATTAGATGAAATTTTCATGCTTTCTTCTGGGGATTCTCTGGAAAACTTAGAAGAGAGTATCTTATGTGTTTATTTTTAAACTTTCTTGAATTTTCTTTTTATTTCAGAAATAAAATTTTATGTGTTTTTATTCAAAGCATGAGTAGGTAACTTCTTTTTGCTGGGGTAAAAGGTGAATCTTTTAATATGATAATGTAGATTAATCTCACTGATATAATAATATATAAATTATAATTTAATGATTTATATATAATTTGGATTAATTATTGACAGACTTTGTTACCGCTTATATGGCTGGTTTTATGGATAGATGAATACCGCCTATATGGCCGGTCTATGGACAAATGATATTGATCTGTGAAATCACACACGTAACTCAAGCGCACGTATCGCTCAAGTAGTATAAAATATATCGATCCCACAAGGACTTAATACCTATGCTATTAATTTATTGAAGTTAAATTTCTACAAGTAACAAAAAATTGATTGTTGTTTGGTTGATGATTTTAACTAAAGACAAGTAATTAAAACAATGCAAAAGTAAAATTCTAAAAAGTAATCAATATTATGAAACTATCTATGGTTGTGAATCCTTCCAATATTCTTCTAAAGATGAAGTGACTATCTTATGCTTGTGTAATATGTTAGTTTATTAACCTGAAACACGAAAATATGCAAAAGCCTCTTCCGATAGTCGAAAGAAAACACCCAAAGTAACACAATTAACTATATTCCTATATTAATTAAGAAACTCTGAATTCATTAAGGTCAATTTCCAATTATGGCTATCCACGCCTGACAGGTATATTCCTATCCTGGAAGTAAATCTTTAAGGTGAGATCGTGAGCTATTGAGTCTAAAGCTGAAACCTAAAATCCATTTTCCAAATTCATTTTATGTTTACCACATCAATTTTATTAGTGGCCGATTAACAAGAAGCATTAAGATTAAGACTCAATAAAATAAACCAATATATCACACAAGACATAAAATAACCAACTTATAAACCAATTGTATTGGAATTCATCACAACCATAGATAATGTATTTAGTTACAACACATACCTATGATTACTAAAGACATAAATAAACAAAACATCATAAAATAAGTTGAAATCTAAAAAGTTAAAATAAAACAATAAAAATAAAATGTTGGAGTTATGGGATCCACTTTTAATATTCAAAAGTAAGAATCTCACTTTATTATAATATAGAAATTGCTCGTATTATCCAATTAATTAAGTCCAACCAGCCATAAAGGCGGTGTTATTATTTTTCCATAACCATCCATCTAGGCGGTAATCAACTGTCACCTAAAGACCGACCATATAGGTGGTATCTAATATGTCAAATAAATAAAACCAGCCATAAATGCGGTATAAACATTAATCAATATTATTAAGTTATAATTTCTATATTATAATTAAAGTGAGATTGACCTACCTTATCATAAACCCTTTACTCCAGCAGAAAGAAGTTACTTAATCATGCTTGAATGAAAATAGATAGAATTTTATTACTAAAAATAAAAAAAGAAAATACAAGAAAACTGAAATTAAACACACAAGACACTTTCTTCTATGTTTTACATAGAAATCCTAGAAGAAATCATGAGTTTTACATCAAATTTGGCATGATATTTATAGACAAATATAAAGGCTTCCACTAATTTCTCCACCAAACATGACACCAAATCCTCCACCAAACATGCAAGCATGTTTGGTGGAGGTTTGACAATTGTAAATTGTCATTTTTTTTATAATGACTTTAATAATTACACATAACACACTGTGGAATTTTCATCAATTTCGGTCTTTAAAATTTCAGAATTCAAAATTCTTATGAACATCAAAGTTGTAGATCTTTGTGTCTTCTTCTATCTGGAATTTGAATCACCTCAATCCGATAACGAAGTAAGAATTTATGGTCAAAATACAAAAATTACGCAAAGTTAAAATTTCCGAAATTGTACTTCGTTAGAACGCCATTTCAAGTTTCCAACCTCCAAAATCCAAATGTTAAGTCCAATTTTTACCCTTCTTTGTTCCACATTTCGTCTTGATTGATTACATTGGGTCTCAATTTTACTTTATCTGTAAAATAAACAAAAACACAATCTTTATTGATGTTCTTTACTAGAGAAGGTACATAAACACAATCTTCTAAGTCTAAAACTAAACCATTTGGAAAAACTAATGAATAAGTCCCCACGCAAAATGCAGCCAGTTTTGCTCCATTACCCATGCGTAAGTCAACCTCCCTATGACGGAGTCTCCTACTGTTTCTCAGGCCCTGCACATTGTTACACAAGTGAGTCCCACAACCGGTGTCAAGCACCCAAGTAGAAGGTTCAAAGTTTTGAGAATATAGTTCAATCATATACAACATACCTGAAGCATTGGGCTTCTTGGCCTCTTGGGATTCCCTAGTTTCCTTGGCTTTCAAAGATCTGCAGTCTTTCTTCCAATGACCCTTCTTTCCACAAAAGAAACATTTCCCATTTCCCTTTTTCTTCTCCACCTTACCATTGGGCTTTAGGTGATCTGGAGCCTTGCCCTTGCCCTTATTTTTCTTTGGGCCTCATGGTTTCAGGTCCATACCCGTAAGCATGACGGAGGTTTTAAGCTCTGGTTTCAAGTCATTCTCTGCTTGCTTTATCAGATTGTGCAATTATGCTAAAGTAGCTTCTTTATTAGACAGATGAAACTACATAATAAAGTTAGAGAAGTCTTTTGGTAAGGACTTAAGAATTAGATCGTGACCTATCTCATGATCCATGATGAACCCGAGGCTGGCCAATTTTTCAATGTGGCCAATGTTGGGTTTCTAAGGTCAATACCAAGATCATTTAAGCATAAAACATGTGTGAATACGCAGAGAAGTAGCGAAAATTATACTCACTTTGATTGGTTGAGTGGATGTGTTGAGAACAAAATTTTTGTTCCTTTGAAGTTGCTCCAAGCTCCTATTTGAATGATTGGTGTAGCTCCAAGCTTTGAAGTTTGATTCCAAACTCAATGATTCTTTAAGTGCTAGCTCTTGGAAAATTTTGCAACCAAATTTCCCCTTGTGTCTTTGTAACTCACGGCAAAGTGGAAGAGAGGAGAGGGAAAATGCTTTTCACGCCCAATGGTGAGAGAAGAGAAAAATGAGTGAAGTGTTTTTTATTTCAAAAATCAATGTAAAGTAATACCAAAATCCAAAGTTGGTATATGTCACTTACACATCAATTTTAATAATGCTTGTGTAAGAAACAAGCTAACCAAAAAATCCCACCAACTTCTATCAACCAAAAGTTGATAAAGTTGACTAGGTGATGTGACAAGTGGTGGGCCCCACTTGATTCAAAATCCGAGTGGGCCCGCAAATACATTCCGACCTCGGGTTCGTTAATTCTGAATTAACGAATTTTCCGTTGCGACGTAATTATATCAAATTTAATTAAATAATTATGCCTAACAAAATTACTATTAAAGTAACTTACGAATTAATTCTAAATTAATTCGTTTGCCCGAATTAAAATCCAATTTTAATTCCATTATGAAATCTAATTTCATTTAATATATCGAATATATTATTTAATCGATTAATTCCAAATTATCCAATACTTAAATATATGATAACTATGTCATTATGCTCCCACAACGCGCACAAGTGCAATACTAGTTTATTCTGCATTATCGATGTCTAGTCTCGATAATACTACGACTAGGGATATTTAATGATTAAACCTTTGTGGATTGATATCGTCTCATATCTTATTGATCCGGAACTAATCATAAGGACTTTTATCATTTATATATATACAAGTAATCTAATTACAAAATGATAAAATATCAATTTCCATTGTCACATAGTTAATTTGTACAAAAACCACAATGTCTTTTACAAATAGTGACGATATGGGTCATAATTGTCCAATAATCTCCCACTTGGCCTATAGCCAGTCACTCAAGTATCTAACACCTGAACTATATACATGTCGCTCAAACTTTTGCTGAGGAATAGCTTTCGTCAGCGGATCTGCAATGTTGTCCTCTAATGCGACCTTCTCTATCTTCAAATCGCCACGATGTATGATCTCACGAATCAGATGGAAACGTCGAAGAACATGATTGGATCGTTGATGAGACCGCGGTTCCTTAGCCTGCGCTATAGCCCCGTTATTGTCACAATTTAATGGAACGGGCTCAGCTGCTAACAGAACTACTCCCAATCCAATTAGGAATTTACGGATCCAAACTGCCTCTTTTAATGCTTCAGCAGCAGCAATATATTCTGTTTCTGTTGTTGAATCGGCAACAGTCTCTTGCTTGGAAGATTTCCAGCTTACTGCTCCGTTGTTCAAACAAAATATGTACCCGGATTGCGACTTACAGTCGTCTTTATCGGTTTGGAAACTTGCGTCAGTAAACCCTGTTACCTCAAGTTCTCCATCTCCATAGATTAAGAAAACATCTTTAGTTTGTCTAAGATACTTAAGGATATTCTTAACCGCCATCTAGTGACCATCACCTGGATCGGCCTGATAGCGACTACACATGCTTAAAGCATACGAGACATCAGGTCACGTTCATATCATGGCATACATGATCGATCCGACTGCCGAAGCGAACGGGATCCGACTCATGTTGTCTTTCTCATCTTGAGTTTTAGGACACATGTCCTTAGATAGAGTGACGCCATGTGATACTGGCAACAGTCCCCTCTTAGACTGTTCCATGTTGAATCTCTTCAACACTTTGTCAATGTACGTGCTCTGTGAGAGTCCAAGCAGCTTTCTAGATCTATCCCAGTAGATCTTTATTCCTAGAATAAAGGTTGCTTCTCCCAGATCTTTCATGGAGAATTTTAATGAAAGCCAAGCTTTCACCGATTGTAGCATGGGAATGTCATTTCCAATAAGCAATACATCATCAACGTAAAGGACAATGAATGTCAGTGCGCTCCCACTAACCTTCTTATATACACAAGGATCATCCTCGTTTTGAATGAAATCATATTCTTTTATGATCTCATCAATACGTTGGTTCCAAGAATGAGATGCTTGCTTCAATCCATAAATGGATCGATTTAACTTACAAACCTTGTTTGCAAGTCTTGATACGATAAAACCATCAGGCTGTTGCATATAAACATCCTCCAAAAGGTTTCCGTTAAGGAAAGCGGTTTTGACGTCCATCTGCCATATCTCGTAATTGAAATATGCAGCAATAGCAAGCATTATCCGAATGGATTTAATCATGGCAACAGGTAAAAATTTTCATTGTAATCGACACCATGTCGTTGACGATACCCTTTCGCTACAAGCCTGGCTTTATACGTTTGTATGTTGCCATCCATGTTGGTCTTCTTCTTGAAGACCCATTTGTAATCAATAGGCTTTACGCCTTCTGGTGCATCAACCGGTGTGCAAACTTGGTTGGTGTACATGGAATCCATTTCGGATTTCATGGCATCTTGCCATAAACCGGAGTCGATACCTTGTATCATTTCCTCATACGTAGCCGGTTCATCTTCCTCAATAAGATTAATAACCACATGAGGTGAGATCAGAAGCACATACCTCTCAGGTTGTTTTCTGACTCTCTCCGATCTACGCGGTTCTTGTGTATTCGAAGATTGTGGTACAGTCTCATCCCTGATGAACTGTTCATGTTCCATTAAGGATTCTGTGCCAGGAACAGTATTACTCCGATTTTCATCGAGTTCTACTTTCCTCCCACTTACCACTGCATTTAGGAATTCCTTCTCAAGGAAAACTACATGTAGAGTAACAAATACTTTGTTCTCTTGTGGGTTGTAGATGTAATGTCCTTTGGTTTCTCTAGGATAACCTACAAATAGACACTTATCCGATTTGGGGTCAAGTTTGGTACCATCCAAACGTTTAACGTATGCCCAGCAACCCCAAATCTTCATATGTTGAACAGACTCTGACGGAACCTTATTCAAAATAAGTATTGCACTGTTCAATGCATATCCCCAGAAGGAAATATGTAGCTCAGTGCGACTCATCATCGACCTTACCATGTCCAACAAAGTTTGGTTTCTCCGTTCGGACACACCGTTTAATTGCGGTGTTCCTGGAGGAGTCCACTGTGAAAGAATACCATACTCTTTCAAGTAATGGAGAAACTCATTGCTCAATTATTCTCCACCACGGTCCGACCGTAATGTTTTAATACTTTTACCGGTTTGTTTTTCTACTTCGTGACGAAACTCTTTGAATTTCTCAAAAGTTTCCGACTTGTGTCTTATAAGATACACATAACCATAACACGATGCATCATCCGTAAAAGTTACGAAGTATTCATATCTAACTCTAGCCTGGCTAGACATGGGCTCATGGGCCCACATACGTCACTATGAACGAGGGTTAACATTTCGGTGGCATATGTATATTTACCGTTAAAAGGTGTTTTAGGCATTTTGCCTAATAAACAAGATTCGCAGACGTCATATGAATTTGGATCAAATCCGTCCAAGTACCCACTCTTCGAAAGTGTGGATATGCGAGTTTTGTTAATGTGTCTCAGACGACAATGCCACATATAAGTTTCATATTTGTTACTTACTTTAAGCCTTTTGTTTGTTACATTATATGTTTGAGATTGATTTATATTCAAAATATAAAGACCATAATTCACTTCAGCACTGCATATCTCCATATCATTTTTATACATAAAACACCCAGTGTTTCTAAAAATAAAAGTATACCCACATTGGGCTAATAAAGATACAGATATAATATTCCTAGTCAAACTAGGTACATAATAACAGTTTGAAAAGTTTAGTACATGCCCCGAGGGCAGTTCCAAAATATAAGTCCCAACGGCCAAAACGGCGACCCAGGTCCCCTTTCCAACTCGTAGATCAATCTCCCCTGAGGCCAGTCTCCTGCTAATCTGCAGATTCTACACATCAGTACATATATGTGTACCACAACCAGAATCAAAAATCCAATTTTTAAAACTAGAAGTAGACATGTTTATTTCTATAACAAACATACCTGAAGCCGGTGCCTTGTCCGCTTTGATTTCCTTCATGTGCGCCTTGTACTCACGGTAGTCACACTTCCAGTGACCCCATTTGCCACACTGCAGGCATACATCTTGGGATTTGTCCTTTGCCTTCCCAGAAGACTTTGATGATTTGGCCTTGCCCTTCTTTTTCTTCTTCTTTACACCTCCAGTAGCCTTCGACCAAGCCTTGGGAGACTGAGATGTTGAAGCGAATTGCGCCTCGCGCTTTTTTCCCTTCAATAGCTCTTTTTCTGCTTCACGCAGCATTGCCATCAGCTCTCCAAGAGTATGGTCTTGGTTCATCATATTGTAGTTCATGATGAACCCGCTCCAGTGACCGGTGCGTAATAACACACGTATAACGCAATCACACATATCGTTCAAGTAGTATAAAAAATATCGATCCCACGAGGACTTAATAACTAATCTATTAATTTTATGAGGTCAAATGATTACTAGTATGTAACACTAAATTATGCGAAAGCCTCTGTCGATGGTCAGACACAAATACCCAGTATAACCCAATTGAACCATATGTCTATGTCAACCAAATTACCTGGATTCATTAAGTTTAAGTTCCAATTATGGCTACCCCCGCCCGACAGGTATATGTCTATCCTGTAAGGAAATCTATTAAAGGGTTATCTATCCTCAAGGAAGATCGTGGGCTATTAAGTCTAAGGCTGAAACCTAAAATTCATTTGTCAAGTTTATTTTAGATTTACTAGATCAATCTTATTAGTGGCCAATTAACAAGACGCATTAAGCTTAAGACTTAATAAGTAAACCTTTAAATTACCCAAACTATAAAATAACCCCTTATAAACCGGTGATATTAGAATTCATCACAACCCCAGATAACTAACTTAGTTACGACACATAACTAGGGCTAGTAAAAACTTAAAAGTAAAAGACATAAAGTAAAATAATGAAAAGTAATTGCGGTAAAGTAAAAGCTGAAAAGTAAATTACAATAAAATAAAATGCTAAGGTAAAAGGATCAACTTTTACTACTACAAATTTAGATATCTCCATTAATATAATAGATTAACTTGTGATTATTTTACCAACCAGCCATATAGGCGGTAACCTGATTAAGTCAAATTAAGTCCGACCAGCTATATAGGCGGTATCAAAATTTGTCCATAAACCTGCCATATAGGCGGTAAGAAAGTTTAATTACCAACCGACCAATCTGGCGGTATCCTTGCTTAGTCAGGTTTAAACCAGTTTAAAATGAATTACCAACCGACCAATATAGCGATATCCTTATTAAGTCAAGTTTTAAATAGTGAATATATTATAATTAAGGGAGATTAATCTAAATAGCAATAGTAAAAGAATTACATTTCACCATAGCAGGGGGAAGTTACCTCCTCATGGTTGAATAGTAAAAACTGTAAAAGTAAAGAAAATAAATTACTATTATTACAAAACGTAATTAAAATTAATTACAAAACTAAAATTTAAAAGAAACTAGATAGAAAACTCCCTATTTACATCAGAGAATTCAGAGAGGAAGGTACATCTAAAACTGAAACCTCGAGCTCTATTTATAGACCCCGGTAGGACTCGTGTTTTGCGACGCGTGACGTGTTAACTTCTGGTTCGTCGGCTTCAGATTCTTATCTAACATGTGGCATTTCAGATAAGGTGATAAGGTGACACGTGGCAAGGCGGCTGGCAACTCAATGATTATACTGACGTGGCGATGATATGGCGCTGACGTGGCGATAGTGATTGTCGGCACCATAGAATGATGACATATGGCACGCTGTGATTGGCTGATGATGACGTGGCGGTGACGTGGCACGTTGAATCGGTCAACTGGTGATGTGGACGATGACGTGGAGTGACACGTGGTGATGGCGATTGTTGGTACCAAATGATGATGACACATGGCACGACGCACGTTAGCAGATCGGCTGTGATGGTGACACATGGCACGGCGCACGTTAGCAAAGTCAAACTTCTAAGATTCTGACATGTGGACCCGGTGCACGTTAGCATGGATCGGCACACATTAGGCATCGCGACGCCAAAGGCTTGCGCATCACGACGCTTAAAATTATGAAAATGCCCTTTTGTATGTTTTTCACTATTTTGGCCCCAAATCACCTCCAGAGAGTCCTGAAACTTTATTTATCTACAAAACACATCAAAATATTCACAAAACTCAAGAAACTATACAAAATATTAGGTCAAATGAGTGAGAAATAGTGATATAATTACCACTCATCACATCCCCAAACCTAACATTTTGCTAGTCCTCGAGCAAAACATAAAATAAAATACATAAACAACCTTAAAATTTAACTAAGCCACTTTCGTAGGGATCACTGTTGCATTTAACGTATGCAACAAGCCTTTTAACCTCTAGGTGTCCCTAGTGGACGAGTTGTAGTCTCATGAGGATTTATAGCAATGATACCCACAAACATTTTACAAAAGTAAAAAGGTAGTGAAACTAATGCACACAAAAGCAAAAAGACAAGAGAAAAGAGAATAAAGAAGTTAGTGACTAATCAGGTGAAACTTCTAATCCAAGTCACTAGTTATTTTCTTTCCTTCTAAATTACCGAATAAGTAAATTCTCCGATTATATTTACCATTCTCCATATACCTAGCCAATAAAATATTAAACAACTCATTTTTGCCCACAACAGTCACAAGTGCAGTTGATAAGAGAGTAATATTTTTGTCCTAAGGTTTTATCAGAATTCACACCTTTTTGTAGCAGTGGAATATTTTTTCTGATTTTTTCTTTGATTTTTGATTTTTTTTTTATTTATATACAATATCTTTCATCTATGTAGCGAGTGTTGGGTCGGTGGCTCCCAAACCAATTGGATTTAGGGCACCAGGTGTTAAGACACCCATACGGACTTAATTACTCAGACTTCAGATATATATATATTTTTGCAGCATCTTTGATCCATGTAGAGAGCTTTGGGCCAGTGACTCCCAAACCAGTTGGTTTAAGGGACTAAGTGTTAAAACACCCTTACAGACTTAATAACTCGGATCTCAGATTTTTATTTTTTTTACTCCATCACTTTTTTGAGATGCTTCCTCCAATTAAACTAGAGCACTGAATATTACAAACTTTTCAATTTTAGCTCATGTCCGTATGTTATCATGCATGTTGATAATATCTGCCAACTGAGCATATGAAGATCCATTTTAGTCAGTTTTATGGAGAATTTACAAATTAAATAATTCAAAAAGAAATAAACAAAAATTAACTTGTTCCGAAATAGGTTTGAGATACGTCTCAGGAGTGGAAATTCCTTACACAACTATCTCTTACCAATTTCACATTTTTAGTCAAAATAAAAACTAAAAAGCAAAATATTTTTGAAAATTTTTCCATTTTTTTTTGTATTTTTCGAAAAATTTTGGACTAAAAATAAAAACAACACACAACTAAAAACAAGATACTGATCAACTAATTCCCTCCCCCAAACCTAAATGAGACATTGTCCCCAATGTCTTAAACAATATAAGAAGCGTTTAGAAGATAGTACCTGGTTAACTGAAATTCTACACGAAAAGTTAAAGGTTAAGATCCAGATTAATCTGACGCCTCTTACCACGATCGTCATCGGACTAATTTATCTTTGAAAGGATAGGGTCAATTTGTGGTTCATAGGCTAAGATTTGGTCAATTAGATCCGGAACAGTTCTGGCAGTGAAGAGGAGTTCTTTTAAGGGTTTTGACACGAACCCATTTCTCCGGGCATCATCAAGAAACACACAAAAGAAAATCATAAAATCCTTCAACGTTGTACAGTCCAAGCGGTTTCTGGTGTATGTTCAAGTTTGCCCAAGATAACACTGTAAAAATTTCCTCCAATGTACCCAAGCCACCTGGCAAAGCAATAAAAGCATCAGCACGGTTAATCATTTCTACCAGTCATTCAGACATACCTGGCACAATTAGTTCCTCTCCATTTGATGGTCCAATAAGATTTGCTTCTGCCAATGGTTTTGGGATGATTCCCAAAACGTTACTGCCTCATTCCTGTACGGCCTTTGAAACGATCCACATTAGTCCAAGATTGCCACCGCCATATACTAAGTGCATATTACTTGCAGCTAAGACTCGACCCAATTCATGTGCTGCTTCTACGTATTGTGGCTTAACACCAACACTAGTACCGCAAAACACACAAATATTTTCAACTCGTCTTCTTGAAGTGGCTTCCATGTTTTACTCTGGATGTCTTCAAAAGTGCAATGATGAGTTGAATTTATAACACCTGAAAAAGGGTGAGTAAAATAATAGCACTAGTACCTGCCAAATGACAATTATTAGTTAACAGTAAAATAATTTGTGACAGTAAAAAAGGTATGGATCCTATCGGAGAAAATAAAAGAAAACAACAAAACAAATTACAATTATTAGGAAAAGACAAATAGATATAATATCTACAAATATTTACTGCTTAATTGATGTCTATGCGTCAGAGATAAGCTTCCCATCCAATTTTCTTATAAATTGGCAAACAGGGTCTTTTTGAGTCAGATTCCCGAGACTTAACTGTTGACTTTCTTTTTGAAATTGTGCATATAACACACGAATTTCGTGATACACATATCCACTGGGATGCGTCTCAAGAGTTTTAGATATATCATCCAAAGACTCCTTACTCAAACCATCCCTAATGAAATTAATCTTATCTTCGCGGTTATCAGACACCATTCCTAAAGAACGACAACGAGTATCACAAAACATACAAGCACATTTATAACAAACACACATTCTTTTGGCTCTTCTCTTTTTAGCATAGGTGCTCATTTCTAAACCAGGCAGATGTGAAATAAAAGAGTCAAAAGACTCACCTGCCAATCGGACCCGTGCTTCAATAATCCAACGAATGTCAGTAGGAATACCTTTGATCATCAGTAGTCCCATCCTTTCCAAGCGAGCTTTGTAGACTTTCATCAAAGATTTTTAAGGGAGAGAAGAAAATTGCTTGTGAAGATTTGTGAGAACTTCTTCCATCGTGAAATGACTTTACCTGCAAAAATAACACACACACCATATCACAATATATACTCAAATTACATGGGTTGCCTCACTGCGATTGCTAAGTTTAACGTCGTCAGCTAGACGTGACTTCTCGAACGTTAGACTGGTTCTAAAAGTGTGACACTTTCTTTTTGTTGCTCAAATGATTCTCCCCAGTAGTTCTTGACACGCTTGTTTTTAACCTTGAAAGTTTTGGTGGAGTCAGGATCATGTATCTCAACGGCTCTGTCTGGTAAAACCTTGGTGATCACAAATGGACCTGACCACCGTGATTTTGGCTTCCATGGGAAGAATTTCACCCTTGATTTGTTTAACAGTACCTTCTGCCCTGGTTCCAGTTGTATGCGCACTAACTTCTCATCATGTATTTTCCTTGCCTTTTCTTTGTACAATTCGACATCCTCAAAAGCTGATTGTGAAATTTCTCCAATTCGTTGAGCTGGTGGAACTTTTTCTCTTCTGTTGCTTATAGTGCAAGAATTGGCTTTTTCTGTGCAAAAGACGTTTTATCTTCAGGCTCCACAGACAATTGACATGTTTTAAGTTTGTCAATAGAACTTTGCATTGCATTGGAGTTATGAATGGTACTGTGTATCATATCAAGTCTGAAACATTCCTCATTCTTTTCATCATCTGGGAAATTCATGGCCTTGAAAACATTGAATGTTACTTGTTGGTCATGTACCCTCATGGTTAATTCTCCTTTTTGTACATCAATAATGGTTCGACCTGTAGCCAAGAACGGTCTCCCAAGGATGATTGGCACGTCTGCGTCTTCCTCCATATCAAGGATAATAAAATCTGCTGGGAAAATGAATTTGTCAACCTTGACCAGCACATCCTCAACTACGCCTCTTGGAAATACTAGCGTTCTATCAGCAAGTTACAGAGAGACTGAAGTTGGCATTGTTTCTCCAATATGCAGTTTCCTAAAAATAGAAAAAGGCATCAAGTTAACACTTGCACCTAAATCACATAAAGCCTTACCAAAGTTATGTTCTCATATGTTTCATGGAATGGTGAAACTGCCAGAATATTTCAACTTTGGGGGAAGCTTCCTCTGAATGTTGGCGCTGCATTCTTCTGTCAATGCTACTGTCTCGTAATCTCCCAATCTTCGTTTTCATGAAAGAATGTCTTTCATGAATTTTACATAGCTGGGCATTTGTTCTAAGGCTTCTGCAAATGGAATATTGATGTGCAACTTTTTGAACACCTCCAAGAAACGAGCAAACTGCTTGTCCAGTTTGTTTTTCTGAAGACGCTGAAGAAAATATGGAGGTGGAGTGATCTGTTCTTTTTCCTTTGCTTCTTTTTCCTCCATCTGTTGCTTTGTTTCTTTTGGGACTTCCTCAGCAGTTGTTTTGGCTCTAACATCTTTGTGATTTCAGTACCGCTTTTTAACATGATGGCATGACACTGCTCCTTCCCTATGTTCCTTGGATTTGGTTCTGTGTTGCTAGGACGATTCCATGGCGGTCTGTAACTCTGAGCATTGGCCAGTTGTCCGATTTGATTCTCTAATGCTTTGATGGAAGCATATTGGCTTTGAAATATATCATCGTACTTTTTAAACTGAGCTAGCACCTCTACTATTCCTGGTTCATTTGCCTGCTCCTGGCTATTGTTCTGTTGCTGGAATCCAGGTGGTGGATAGTTCTGCTGTTGGAATCCAGGTGGTGGATTGTTCTTTTGCCCTGAATTGTTGCTCCATGAAAAATTTGGATGATTCCTCCACCCTGGGTTGTAGGTGTTGGAATATGGATTGTTCGTCTGTATGTTGAAAGTTTTGACATAATTCACCGTCTCTTCAAGTTGGTTTGGTTCTGGTGCTCCTCCATATGATGAACATGTGGATCCAGTGGTAAGAGTCTCCATGAATTTGCATATCTGATCCAGCTTGGCGTTGACTGCTGTATTGGCTCAATTTTCATAAATTCCTGCAATTCTTTGGATCATGCTCCTTTCTGTTGGCCACAAGGAATTATTGTTGGCCATTTCTTCGATTAGGTCCCAGGTTTGATCTTCTCCTTTTTCCATCAAAGCTCCTCCAGGAGCAGCATCGATTGTGGTTCTCATTAGTCCAGAAAGTCCATTATAGAAAGTTTGGACTTGAAGCCATTTTGGAATCTCATGGTGAGGACATTTTCGGAGCAAATCTTTGTACCTTTCTCAAGCTTCGTAGAGAGTTTCCGAGTCTTGTTGTACAAAGGATGTGATGTCATTCCTCAGCTTTCCAGTTCTGGCTGGTGGAAAGTACTTTGCAAGAAATTTGGTGGCTAAAGTGTTCCAAGTTGTGATGGAACCTGCTGGTAGTGAATGTAGCCAAGCTTTAGCTCTGTCTTTCAACTCAATGGAAAAACACGCAGTCTCATTGCTTCTTCAGCATCTCAGTTGTAAGTAAAAGTGCCGCAAACTTCCAGGAAGTTGCTGATGTGGGTATTAGGATCTTCAGTTGCTTTTTCCCCCAAACTGCACTGACTATTGAATCATCTGAATGCATGATTTGATGTCACACGCATTTGCTGGTAAATGAGGAAGTACAATATAGGAAATGAAGTCGTTGACCACCGGAATGGTTCTGTCTCGAATGGGTATTGGTGGTACAACTTCCGGAGGTTCAAGTTCCATGTTGACTAAAGCTTCTTGGCTTTCTCGCATTTCTCTTCTCAACTGCTGATGGTTCTTTCAATTTATGGGTCAAGCGGTCGGAGTTCAAAGCTTCTGGTTCGTCTCATATAGTTTCTGAGAACCTGAAACACAAGAAAACAGAAATAAAAAAAATTAGATACAAGTAACGTATCTAACCCCTAAACTAATAGTAAAAGATAAATAAGTCCCCGGCAACAGCGCAAAACACTTGACCGGTGCGTAATCACACGCGTATAACGCAAGCGCACGTATCGTTCAAGTAGTATAAAAAGTATCGATCCCACGAGGACTTAATACCTAATCTATTAATTTTATGAGGTCAAATGATTACTACTATCTAACAGGTTGATTGATTGATTTGAAATGGTGATGATTTTGAATTTAAAAACAAGTAAATAAAATTGCACGAAAGTAGATTTAAGAAAATTCAATATTAGGAAACTATCTAGGGTTGTGAATCTTTCCAATATCTTTTAAAAGATGAAGTGATTATTTCATGTTTGTGCAATATATCGGTTTACTAATCTGGAACACTAAATTATGCGAAAGCCTCTGTCGATGGTCAGACGCAAATACCTAGTATAACCCAATTGAACCATATGTCTATGTCAACCAAATTACCTGGATTCATTAAGTTTAAGTTCCAATTATGGTTACCCCCGACTGACATGTATATGTCTATCCTGTAAGGAAATCTATTAAAGGGTTACCAATTAACAAGACGCATTAAGCTTAAGACTTAATAAGTAAACTTTTAAATTACCCAAACTATAAAATAACCTCTTATAAACCGGTGATATTAGAATTCATCACAACCCTGGATAACTAACTTAGTTACGACACATAACTAGGGCTAGTAAAAACTTAAAAGTAAAAGACATGAAGTAAAATACTGAAAAGTAATTGCGGTAAAGTAAAAGCTGAAAAGTAAATTACAATAAAATAAAATGCTAAGGTAAAATGATCAACTTTTACTACTACTAATTTAGATATCTCCCTTAATATAATATATTAACTTGTGATTATTTTAACAACCAGCCATATAGGCAGTAACCTGATTAAGTCAAATTAAGTCCGACCAGCCATATAAGCGGTATCAAAATTTTTCCATAAACCTGCCATATAGGCGATAAGAAAGTTTAATTACCAACCGACCAATCTGGCGGTATCCTTGTTTAGTCAGGTTTAAATTAGTTTAAAATGAATTACCAACCGACCAATATAGCGGTATCCTTATTAAGTCAAGTTTTAAATAATGAATATATTATAATTAAGGGAGATTAATCTAAATAGCAATAGTAAAAGAATTACCTTTCACCATAGCAGGGGGAAGTTACCTCCTCATGGTTGAATAGTAAAAACTATAAAAGTAAAGAAAGTAAATTACTATTATTACAGAACGTAATTAAAATTAATTACAAAACTAAAATGTAAAAGAAACTAGATAGAAAACTCCATATTTACATCAGAGAATTCAGAGAGGAAGGTACATCTAAAACTGAAACCTCGAGCTCTATTTATAGACCCTGGTAGGACTCGTGCTTTGCGACGCGCGACGTGTCAACTTCTGGTTCGTCGGCTTCAGATTCTTATCTGACATGTGGCATTTCAGATAGGGTGATAAGTTGACATGTGGCAAGGCGGCTGGCAACTCAATGATTATGCTGGCGTGGCAATGATGTGGCGCTGACGTGGCGATAGTGATTGTCGGCACCATAGAATGATGACATGTGGCACACTGTGATTGGCTGATGATGACGTGGCGGTGACGTGGCACGTTGAATCGATCAACTGGTGATGTGGACGATGACATGGAGTGACACATGGCGATGGCGATTGTTGGCACCATATGATGATGACACGTGGCACGGCGCACGTTAGCAGATCAGCTGTGATGGTGACACGTGGCATGTCGCACGTTAGCAAAGTCAAACTTCTAAGATTCTGACATGTGGACCCGGCGCACGTTAGCATGGATTGGCGCACGTTAGGCGTCGCGACTCCAAAGGCTTGCGCGTCACGATGCATAAAATTACAAAAATGCCCTTTTGTCTGTTTTTCACTATTTTGGCCCCAAATCACCTCCAGATAGTCCTGAAACTTTATTTATCTACAAAATAACACAAAACACATCAAAATATTCACAAAACTCAAGAAACTATACAAAATATTAGGTCAAATGAGTGGGAAATAGTGATATAATTACCACTCATCATCCAGCTGTCAGGAAAAGACTGCAAGATCAAATCTATAGAAGTCTCAGCCTCAAAAGTTATGCCTAGCTGACCCAGCTGTTCAATGTCAGCAATCATCTATGACACATGGTGCTCGATAAATGTACCCTCTGACATTCCAGAGCGAAAGAGCTTCTTCTGCAATTCATACCTTTGCGACCTAAGGTTAGATCGATGAAGGTCCTTCAATTTTGCCATCATAGTATAGAGATCCAATCCCTTCTTTTGGCGACGAAATTGAGGGGTCATCGCAGCGAGCATGACAGATTGAACAGTTGAGTTGTCATCGCTATGAGTCTTCCAAAGCTCAAGCTCAAGCGGCTGCTCATTTCCGGGCTTAGGGCCGAGAGGTCTCTCTATCGTATAGAGCATACTCTCAGCCCCTAGGAAAATCCTGAGGTTCATATCCCAGTCGGGAAAGTTCACGCGATTAAAGACATTTTCGCCCATGATAATGTCTCTAACCACGATCTTTCCAGTCTTCTTAATTGCAATAGTCTAACTATTCAATTAACGATTTTTAGGTACAGTCCAACTGTTTCAAGAAAATAATAAAATATTAGTCCAACTAATAAATACATAAAATGACGAAATAATTTGAAAGCGCGTATTTGGAAAGTATTTGAACAAATTGAAAATTCAATACTAGCCTCCCACTATTTTTCGGTGAGCCTCTAACCCTCTGTTGAGTACTCGGGAAACCTAGTTTCCTAGTGGGCTAGGATCCCGTTAAATAACACACAACCTTGACTTTGGCCAACAAGTTGTATGATATTTAACTAGGTAGATCTCTAAGATCAATTGGATCTCATCCAATTCCTTGATCCGGTAGGTGGACCTCCAAGTCCGAAACATATATACAATATGTATGTCAATATATCCAATATATTTTCCTAACCTTTTCCTCTGAATCAACTAAGCCTTGGCTTTGGCTCAACAAGCTTAATGATTCCAGTTAAGCGGGACCCATTGACCTTGGAAAACTTCGTAATCCATGTCGATGAACAAGAAGTGACCTTGACTTTGGCCAATAAATCACAACTTGCCCAAGACATGTGATATGAAACAAAGCTTTCATGGTTCAAACACATCCACGATGGACATTGATCTTGAATTTGGCCAACAAACCAATGCCAATCTTGGATCTTGAGAAATAACCATTCAATGGAAGGAAAACGCTTAATATTTGATTGAGGGTTTTTCGCGTACATTGGCAACCAATTTATTATCTTTGATTAGGTCTCATTATACACCCTTAGGCATGCATTCTAAAAGCATAATAAGGCACGATAAATAAAATAATAATGATATGCGGATGGATATCTCACAAATTGTTCCTAGAATAAATCATTTCATTTCCTCTCCCCGACTAACACTATTCTAACTTCTACCCAATTGCATAATACAATAAAGAAACCTCATTAACATTGAGGGGAATTGGTGAGAAGAGAATTACAAAGAGTCGAGAGATAAAGGCTGGACACGCAGGTCCAATTTAATAAATTCTAAATTTATTACAATAATTTCCAAAATTGCCCTCACCTATCTAATATACATCTGATATACATTATTCATACAATACATCCATGTATTCACACAAAGCATGTTATTCAATCAATCTAACCCAATTAATTAATCTTTGAATTAAGTGATCATCCAATGTTCAAACAACGATTTGATTTGCGCGAGTCCAACTCGTTTGAGAATAAGTACTCAAAGTGTGTATTCTCTAATTATATTGAACTACAATTTTAAATCCAATTTAATTTGTATTCAATACTAATCTTTATTTAATTCCAATTAAATAATTACACTTTTAATGTGCCTTTACGATTTAGATTCTAAATCTAATCTTAATGGGTCTCAAAGCCCAAATAACATCCAATGTCAATTAATTAAAGTCCAATGGGCTTTCAATTAATTTCTTAAGGCATGAACTTTGGCAACCAAAGCCCAATAAGGAATCACCTTTTGCCATAAAATTAATTTTGGCCTATTAGGCCCAATTAATTATTTAAAGGCCCATTTATTATATTTGGACTTAATGGTATGGTTCTAGGCCCATTTTGGATCCAATCCAATTCTCATAAACCAACTTGGCCCAACCAAGCCAATAAGGCCCAAATATAACAATTTAGCCCAATTTCAAATTAAGCCTAATTAATTAAATTCTAATATTCCAAATATCACAATTTATTTAATTAAAGTGTATACTCATAATTAATTATTCAAATTAACATTTCCAAAATACCAATTTACATAATTAATCATGCTTTATCATATTCAATACATGTCCAACATTATTGAAGCAAAATAAACCTATTACATGCTCTACAAGTCACTGAAATGATGGGATTTTTATATCAATTTTGATTTCAATCCAATTAAATCACAAATCAATATATCCAAGCATTTTAAACACATCCAAAGGTCTTAAAAAATCAAAATCACCATGACATAAAAGGCTTCTAACTCTCGGCCAAGGTAAGTAAATATAGGGAAAATTAATCCAATTTATTTTCTCAAATATTAAGATGCATAAATCTAATTTAACATCATCCAAGCTTATCCAAACCATCAATTTGAAGATATCATGCTCAAATCATAAAATCCCCAAAATCAAGATTATAAACCCTAAGTTTATTTCATGCTTAAATAGGCTCATGATACCATTGTTGGGTTTATAAGGTCAATCCCAAGATCATTTAAGCATAAAACATGTGTGAATACGCAAAGAAGTAGCGGAAATTATACTCACTTTGATCGGTTGAGTGGATGTGTTGAGAACAAAAATTTTGTTCCTTTGAAGTTGCTCCAAGCTCCTTTTTGAATGATTGGTGTAGCTCCAAGCTTTGAAGTTTGATTCCAAACTCAATGGGAAAAGTTTCCCTATCACCTTTGTATGATTCTTTAAGTGCTAGCTCTTGGAAACATTTGCAACAAAATTTCCCCTTGTGTCTTTGTAACTCACGGCAAAGTAGAATAGAGGAGAGGGAGAATACTTTTCACGCCCAATGGTGAGAGAAGAGAAAAATGAGTGAAGTGCTTTTGATTTCAAAAATCAATGTAAAGTAATACTAAAATCCAAAGTTGCTATATGTCACTTACACATCAATTTTAATAATGCTTGTGTAAGAAACAAGCTAACCAAAAAATCCTACCAACTTCTATCAACCAAAAGTTGATAAAGTTGACTAGGTGATGTGACAAGTAGTGGGCCCCACTTGATTCAAAATCCGAGTAGGCCCGCAAACACATTCCGGGCTCGGGTTTGTTAATTCCGAATTAACGAATTTTCCGTTGCGACGTAATTAAATCAAATTTAATTAAATAATTATGCCTAGCAAAATTACTATTAAAGTCGCTCGCGAATTAATTCTAAATTAATTTGTTCGCCCGAATTAAAATCCAATTTTAATTCCATTATGAAATCTAATTTCATTTAATATATCGAGTATATTATTTAATCGATTAATTCTAAATTAATCGTTCTCTCTCTATTAATTGATGTCCAGTCTTAAATATATGAGAACTATGATGTTATGCTCCCACAACGCGCACAAGTGCAATACTAGTTTATTTCCCATTATCGATGTACAGTCTCGATAATACTACGACTATGGATATTTAACGATTAAACCTTTGTAGATTGATATTGTCTCATATCTTATTAATCCGGAACTAATCATAAGGACTTTTATCATTTATATATATACAAGTAATCTAATTACAAAATGATAAAATAGCAATTTCCATTGTCACATAGTTAATTTGTACAAAAACCACAATGTCTTTTACAAATAGTGACGCTATGGGTCATAATTGTCCAACAGCCAATCATCTTAAGCACTTGTCCACTAACAGATCCTTCCTTATACCTTGTTTGGAATAAGGCACATGACACTTGAAATCTCATGGTATGATCGGAAGTTACATACAACTCCTTCAAGTGAAAGATGATGGTTTGAGCTTCCATATCTTCGTGAGCTTTTTAAAGTTCGTCCGACATAGAGCCAAGCATTATGTAAACTGTTTGCTCATCATCATCGACATGTTTCTTCCAAGCATCAAATGTATTTTGGTCAGCATCTTCTGCGAGTTTAGGGGGGAATGGTCTTTCAAGAACATAGAAAATATTTTCTTGTCGTAAGAAAATTTTAAGGTTTCTAAACCAGTCATTGTAGTTGTTCTCATCAAGGATGGAACAAAGTGATACTCTATTTTCCATTTGAATGTTTGTGAAATATTTTAACCCACATGTTAAGAGAGAATGTTAAAATTAGGAATATGTTTTCATTAATGTTTCATAATAACATGGGCTTTTAATATTATGAAGTTGCTCCCACTCAACTGTTTTAAAATTTTAAGCAAATCACATCAACCCCAATATGATGGATTTCTTGTGGGCAAAGATCCCATTATCATCATTTCATAACTCCGACTAGGGTCGGTCGTTATAAAATACGATAATTAGGTAGGTTCCCAACCAATTTATGATATAAATCACAATTCCTTGATCATTGGGTAGGGCAATCAAACATGCCATAGCTTATGCTAGTCTTTGTGGACACCCAATCTTTGCCACTAAGTTATAAGACCACGCCTAAGGGTCGCTGCGTCTTATGACTTAGAAAAGTCAAACCATTGTCAATAGTACGATTTATGGACAAATTGGTATTGGTCAGTCTGGTAAAGCCTAGTCCTGCCAATACGGTTTAAGCCTTTGGGGCAATACTTTACAATGAGAGGTAAATTTTAGACTTAATTATTATTGAGGATTTTAGCAAGTTTAAGTGAATAACTGTCAAATGGATTCCTCCATTGAAAATTTCCCAGATGGAGGGTGAAGCGAACTCTCTTAAATACTCTTACCTCTTAGGCTCTTATTGCCTAGGTGACAGGAATAAACAATAGATCCTCCAAATTAGTCCAACACTTTAAATATGCTTTAAGGTAAGCTTTGAGTAAATGATTATCTAGATGTCTTCACAGCTTTTCCTTTTGGCTATAAAAAGATAGTGAGTGAAGGAAGACACCAAATCATTATCTAACTCTAGTAATACCTTTGGTTAAATTAACTTTAGTTTGGAAAGTTTTATTAACGCCTTGGTCCCACCCCACTTGTATCTTTTATAATGTCTTTTATTATAAACAATTGATTTATATTTATTAGCCTTAAAGGTAATAAATCTCTAAGTTCATCAAAGAATAATTACTTAGCTAAGGGATAATCAATACACTCTCTATTTCCTTAGAAAGTCTCTAGATGATTGCACTCTAAAATAATCATGCCAATTCTAATCATACATAGAATCATCAAGCATATGAGTTTTAATATGTTGGAATTATTTTAGGCATTAAATAACTTTGATTAATATTTAATTATGATATTTCATTTTATTTTAATCAAATAAATTTACTATTCACATTTTTTACAGATGTGTGAATTTAAATGCAATTTCATAATTCACATCTTAACCAAATCATGCAAAACTTGTGCCTAAAAGTAACTTCAGGGTGTTATCTTTCCAACGAGATTTTACACACCCAATTTCGAGTCCAAATGAGAGAGAACTAATCAAAACAAAAACGACGCGTTGATACCACTGTTGGGAAGCAGCCGCGAGTGCGCAGCGGAAAATTAAAAATTATGATGCCGCTATCCCTTTGCCCAAGACCCATTTGTTTTGATTATTCTACAAGTCTAGGCATGTTACTATATATTCTAAGCATAAAAACTCATAAAATATACAAAGAACATAAACTTAAACATGCTAACTATCATAAGAACTCTAATTAAAAATAAAGAAAGAAAAAGACTTACTTGAACCGAAGACACGTCCAGTCCTCCCTCCAATCTACAAGTTTTTCTCGAACTCAGCAAGCTCTTCCACGTTCCAAAGAGCTACCCAAGTTTGTGGCCTCCAAAGGTGCACACACCAAATCCAAAAATTCAACGGCAAGACTATGCCTTGAGTGCACGGGTATTTTGCCCTTGGTGCTATCCTAGGAAAATACCTTAAAACTTTTAACTTGAGATTTCTCTAGTCAATTAGACTTAAGGATCCTCAAAATCAGTGGCTTACTCTTAAACTTTAGAGTTGCTCACTTATATAAACCCAAGATGTAGGCACTGTATTTTTGCATATAAGTCCCGATGATGAGTCTCACATGGAGACACTACCTCTTTAAGTTGTGGAAGTCGCGGGAAACGGACGTCGGAAGGGAAGAGTCAGAAATTGACACCTCATTGGATTTAATTCGTTTGCTTAGCTTCGAGTTTGCTCGTTAAGCCTCTGTTTCAAACTTATCCTTAGCCCAAAACCCCCGCAAGTCACACACCAAACCCATACATCACCAAACCACACACCAAGCCCACCAAAACAAACCAAATATATGCCCAAAGCCTATAACCCCACGCCCACCTCCTTCTAAAATAACAAAATCACACATTAAACACATGCTAAAATCAAGACAAATCACCTTCCCAAATTAAAGAAATCAAATCAAATCAAATTAAATTATATTCCTAATTAAAAGAGATCAAATCAAATCAAACCAAATCACATCCCTAATTAAATAGATTTTTCCTTATAGCACACTAATTAAAATATCCCCCCATAATTACACAATATTCTTTCCTTATTCACATAAGGTAAACCCCAACCCTTGCCTATAAAAAGAAGCCTAAACCCAACCTTGAAACCCCTGGCTCATTCTCACGAAAACTCAAAGAAAATAACCTAGCACTTCTCACGACAAAAGCAATGAAACCCTAAAAAAAGCACCTTATCGCCTCTCTCCTCCCTCTACCTCTCATGAACTGCCCTCATTCAAAACAAGCAAACTTCACTCTCAAACCCTAGCCTCACAAAGCACAAACCACGCATCTCACGCCCTTAAGCAACCTCTCATTCAACAAACCCTTCACAAATAACGCACACACTCCGACAACTACAACGCACCAGCCCCCCACTAAAGCTGCCCATAAACCGATACCACACAAAAGCAATAAACCCTAAATACTCACGCGGTCACACTCTTCTCTTGACACTCGACTCTATCATTCATTGACACAGCCACATTCAACACCCCTCACAGCCACATGAGACACGTCTCAAGCTACAATCTGCACCCCCTATCAAAGCACAAGCGCCTCTTCACTAGGCAAACACGCTGCTTCTTCACAGCCCACGCATACACCACATTTTGACACAACAAACCAGCCCATCAACCCTCACAAGCGCAGCAACACACGCACTACCTGACCGATTCAAACATCAACAAATTACCCTAAAACCGAGACCAAAACTAAGCCTTTATCTAGACCAAATCATCCCTAAAACAATCCCAAAATAACCCAAAATAGCCCCCTAAACAACCACCTGAAACAGCAGCAAAAATCATCCAAAACAGTGAAAAAAACAGAGAAAACAGCAGCCCAAAACAGCGAGGCAACGAAGGAAAACAGCGAACCAGTAAATCAGAAAAGTTGCGGAGCATTAACCCTCCCGACAACCGCGTAGCGCACTTCCAAGAGACGACTTAAGAGATTAGACATGAGGGCACCCTTTTTATTTATTCTCCTTTATTATTTATTTATCTTCTTATTTTACTTCGCATGAGTATTGTTGATTGGTGTATACTATGACCATGGGATGAATGAAATATGTGTTATCTCTCGTGGTATATCGGATGGAAACCTAGACGTAAATTCCGTAGTCGGATCCAAATGGATGGTAGTACGGTTTGTACTTGGGAAATAACTCCACGTACCACTTGAGACATGCACATATTTCGTTTCATCCAATCTTGTGTTTATCTATTGTTTAGTTGTTTAATATGTTATTTTTATGCATGATTTAGTTGTTTAGCATATTATCTCCAAGTATGATTTAGTTATTTCTTTCGCATTAGGAACTTAATTATATCTCTTCTATGTTTATGTTTCGATTATTATTCATTGATATTGTCATGTTTATCAATTTAATACGTTCATGAGATTGTGTGCTTGCCATTATTTCGACTTACTTTTATGCATGCAAACTTAGATATAGGTTATATGCAAACTTAGATATATGTTGTATAAGAACTTAGATGTAGGTTATTGTTGCGTAGACTTGGTTAGATTATTGCACAAATCCATTCATTACAAGTGGCATAAGTAAGGGACCATTCTGAACCCAACGGGTTGAGGTATTCCCTTGCGAGGGGTGAGTGCGGCCTTAAATCATTTTTCCCTGTTCACACTGGGTGGCGACTCCATTTTATTTCTCCGATTTAGTTCCCCCGTGGGCTACTCCGTACTCCCAATCGAGCCGCTAGCCTGGAACAGTGTCACCGATTTTTGTATCCTACAGTCTAGCAACTCCACTGGGGATAGAGAATCGGCCCCGAAATAATGCCTTGTAATGTTTGTGATTTTTGTTTTAGTTAACCGTGTCTACCGTGGGTTAAAGAGGTTTAATCAAATGCACTATTAGAGCTAGGCAATTGTTTGGTGTCCTCCTTCATTCACTACCCTTATATAAGGAAAGATTGTGAAGGCACTTGGATAATCATTTACCCGAAGCTTACCATGATGGACTAATTTGGAGGACTTATTGTTTATTACTGTCACCAAGGCGATAAGAGCCTAAGAGGCTTGGGTATTTAAGAGAGTTCGCTCCACCCTCAATCTGGGAATCTTCATAGGAAATCCATCTGACAGTCAGTCACGCATCATAACTCGTTGGCACGTACCTTAAGGTATAAAAAAGGTTCGCTCACTTGGTCGCTCGGACCCTTGAGTGGGGAGACCTAGTTGTGGGCAATCATTCGTCGACGAGAGCCTTTGTCTATACCCCTTTAAACCCGCATATGAACTTTAGTTGTAGGACCAATAGAAACTATTCATCTATGTTTGCATTTAGGACCATCATCATTTGGATTCAGTTGGACTTTTTGTCATGAGGTATGGGCTTGTTGGGCCATTTAAACTGGGACGAGTCTGTGCTTTATGGAAATTGGGCCAAAAGCTTCTGAAATGCCAATGGGCCATTTTACGTTTAGGCCTCCTGTCATTTGAATTTGTTTAGCCATGTTATCGCAAAAGTGTAAACCTGTTGGGCCTTTTCAACTGGGACAAGTTTGCACCGCGCAATAGTATGATTGAATGCTTTAAAATGATAATGGGCCGACTTATATATCTCATACATCATACGCATCTCATGCATCTCATGCATATACGCATCATGTTAACCTTTTGTGTCTTAAAAGCCATCATTGATATCTATTGGGTTAGGGGTAAAAGGGAAGACTCATCAAAAAGCCGTTAGCAAACATGAGCGAATCAGAGAACGAGGTACCTCGTATGGATCAGCTGGAGACTAGTCTCACTAAGGTTACCGAGCAGTTGCAAGCTTTGACCTCCGCTATGGCTAATATGGTTGTGCCCCGTGCTGGGGGAGGCTCTGAGAATGTGTAGCGTGAGGACCCTCCGAAAAGATTGAGTGATGATACCCCTGTCTTTGATGATGACATGGCTGAATATGAAGCATGCGCCTTTGGATTGACTGCGTTGATAACTTTGATGGCTAAGAACGTCAAAGTTTACGGAGACTCTATGATGGTAGTCCGACAGATGCAAGGAGAATGGGAATTGAAGGAAGAACGGTTGAAACCCTCAGGAGTATGGCACAGGCCCTCCCCGATTGTAAGTTCCAGCACTTGCCATGAGAAGAGAATTAGATAGCAGACGCATTGGCTACACTTGCCACAACTTGGGAAAATTCGGAGAAGTTGGTAATGAGACCTCTGGTGTTGACAACGGCAACCAGTTTATGAGATAAAAAGAATCTTGGAAGTAGAAGTCGATGATGGGAAACCTTGGTACTATGACATTCAGCGGTATTTAGAACACGGGGAATTCCCGGAAGTTGCTGTTAGGTTTATTCTAAGGTCCCAAGATCAAACAAGCAATGAAAAACATGTGTGAATACATCAAAGGAGGTAGCGGAATACTCACATCGATCGGTTGAGACGAATCGGCAACAAACAAAATTGATTTTTCCCTTGCAAAAACGCAACTGCAGTGCAGTCCACTGCCTTGACAGTTTCAGTTTTGAGTCAAGTTTGGAGCTTCGAATCTTCGTCGAATGGTTCCCGACTCATGGCTGAACCTCCCTACCACCTTCGCAAGTCTCTCGGAGTGCCAGCTCTTCTTGATTTTGCCACAAAATCAAGCACATTGCTTCCCAAACTCACGCCTAAAATGAAGAAAACCAGTGAGCATTTTACTGCCCATTTGGGCGTGAATCATGATGGAGAAAAAGAGAGGGAAAAGTGTGTATTAGGTTGTTAAATGATTTCTAAAATCACTTTATATATTTTTCTCAAAAATATATTAAACAATTACTAATCAATTAATCAAAATCAAAAGCAAATGCTTTACAACCACCAAACACTATTCCAACAACACACATCAACTATTCATTTTACTTTAATAAAGTGATGTGTGTCTTTCAATCACATCAATCAATCACATCACTCAAAGTGCGGATATACGAGTCTTGTTTAATTCTGTCCTAGACAATAATGCCCAAATAAGTCTCTACTTGATCAAATCAATTTGAGCTATTTATTTGTCATTTTATATGTTTTGAGATTTTAATTATATTCAAAATATAATTTCTGTTATTCACATCTAATGTGTTTATCTCAGTATCATCTTTATATAATGAAACACTTAGTGTTCTAGAATATAAAGGTTTATCCACAATGGATTAAACACTGATATAGAGATAATGTCTCTAGTCAAACTACTTACATTATAACAGTTCCTATTTTAAGTACACACCCGAAGGGTAGTTCCTAAACTTAGGTATCTACGGTCGAAACAGCGACTTTCGTTCCGTTTCCGATTCGCAGACCAATCTCAGCTTGAAGTCAGTATCCTGCTCAAAGCAGATTCTGAACATCAATACATATATTTTATGTACCACACTAAGTATTTAAAAATCTAATTTCAATACTAGTAATGAACATAACTTTGACAATCATTTTTAAAGTAAGAGCCTTGCCCTTTCTTTAATTCCTTCGTGTCTGCCATATCCAAATGGTAGTCACTTTGGATATGTCAATTATCCTTTTCAATATTTCACAAACTTTTGGCCAAGCCTTGGGTTTTAGAATATTGAAAAATGTGCACCTTGTGCTACATGCCCAATTGCAAACTTTGACTTTTCATCTCTAGAATAGTCAATTAATTCTCCAAGAATTATTTATTGCAATTTTAATACTTATTAAATCTAAAATAGATTTATTGACAAGTATATTAAATTAAGCACTAAAGTCATCATCACATAAATCTTCCAAAGATTTACGCTCTACTTATTTGCTTAATTTTGGGCTTAGGTTCAATAAGTTATTTTATCAAAATAAAGTAACATATTATTTATTCCCAATTTGAAAATTAAATCATTTAAAATATTTTAATCCCAGATTATATTTTAAATATCCAACTTTTCAATTCTTTCTTGATTTCAATAGTCCAACTATTTAATCAATTTATATTAGGTACTATTTATTATAATGATTACAATAATCCAATTATTTAATCAACTATAATTGAATAAGTTTGTATATAGTCCAACTATATTTATTAAAACAACATTAAATATTAGTCCAACTAATACTTTTAATTTATATGACGAGTGATATTTGTTTGAGCGCGTATGGCGAGTAATTGAACGAATATTGCAAATCAATTCTTGCCTCCCACTATTTTTCGTCGAGCCTCTAACCCTCTGTCGAGTACTCGGGAAACCATGTTTCCTAGTGGGCTAAGATCCCGTTAAATATCACACAATCTTGACTTTGGCCAACAAATTGTATGATAATTAACTAGGTAGATCTCTAAGATCAATTGGATCTCATCCAACTCCTAGATCCAGTAGGTGGACATCCAAGTCCTAAACATATATCCTATATATGCCTATATATCCAATATATACCCTAATCTTTTTCCTCTGAATCAACTAGGCCTTGGCTTTAGCACAACAAACCTAGTGATCCCAGTCAAGCGTGGACCCATTGACCATGGAAGCTTCGTAATCAATGTCGTTGGACAAGAAGTGGTCTTGACTTTGGCCAATAAACCACAACTTGGACAAGACACCAATATGGAACAAAGCCTCGTGATTCAAACACATCTTCGACGGACAAGGGCTTGACTTTGGCCAACAACCCATGCCAATCTAGGATCTTGAGTAAGAATCACTCAATGGAAGGAAAAGACGCATGATATTTGATGAGGGCTTTTCGCGTGCAAATTGGCTACCAATTAATTATCTTGTTAAGGTCTCTTCATCATACACCCTTAAACATGCATTCTAAATACATAATAAAGCGCATATGAAATAAAATAATAATGATATGCGGATGGATACTTAACACATTGATCCTAGATCAAATCTCTCCCTTTCTCACTCGAGCTAGCACTTGTATTACTTCTACCCGTTACACTACACTTCTAAAGAAACCTCATTTACATTGAGGGGAATAGGTGAGAAGAGAATACAAAGAGAATAGAGGTGATAGGCTGGACACGCAGGTCCAATTTAATAATCGAATTTATTACAACAATTTCCAAAATTGCCCCACCCGACTAATATCCATCCGATATACATTATTCATTCATCACAACCACGTATTCACACAAAAGCATGTTATCAATCAATCTAATCAAATTAATTAATCTGATAATTATGTGATCATCCAATGTTCAAACAACGATTTGATTTTGGTCGAGTCAAACTCGTTTTGCGAATAAGTACTCAAAGTACGAATTCATGAATTAAATTAAACTACAACATTAAATCAAATTTAATATGTATTTAATACTAATTCACTATTCAATTCCAAATTAAATATTACACTTTATTTAATAAACCTTTTCGACTTAAATTCCAAATTTAATCGTGTCGGGTCTCAAAGCCCGATTAACGTCCAACGTTAATTTAATTCAAGTCCAATGGGCTTTAATTAATTTCTTTAAGGCATGGGCTTCGGCAACCAAAGCCCAATGATGGAATCACCCAAAAGCCTTAGAAATCAATTCCCCATTAGGCCCAATTAAACTTTAAAGGTTCATTAGTCGCATTTGGGCTTTATGGTTATGGTTTTGGGCCCAATTGGATCCAATCCAATTGCCCTTAACCTTACTTGTCCAACAAAGTCCAACAAGCCCAATTACAACTTTAAAAGCCAATTTCAAAAAATAGGCCCAATTAATTAAATTCAAAATCCAATTTTCCCAATTTAATTACCTAAAGTGTATTTCATGATTAATTACTCAAATCAATATTTCCAAAATATGAAATTAGTCCAATTAATCATGCTAAATTTCATCATCACATGTCCAACATTTTTGATGAAAATCAAACCCATTACATGCTTTTGTCTCGGCCAAGGAAGGATTTCACATCCGATTTGGTTTCAATCCAATCAAACCCACAATCGACATTAAATAAACATCCTAAATGATTTCACACCAATGTTCAAAAATCAAAATCCAAGACTTTAAAGGGCATATGGAATTCGGCCAACATATACATTTTGGGGATTTATGTTCAATTCAAAATCAATCTAATTGACTTCAAATTAACATCATCATTCATCATTATAACTCATCAATGAATCAAAATGGAAAAATTCATGGATTCCAAATTATACATACATTCGGCCAACACTCCAAATTGGGGGAAAATTGTTCCAAACACATTTTCTTGAAATTGATCAGATCAATCTTCAATACAACATATATTTAGCATGCTCAAATATCCAATTTCACAAAATCATGCTCAAATACAAAATACCCAATTTTAAGCCCTACATTTTCATGCTTGAACCTATAGCTCTTGATGCCATTGTTAGGTATATTCTAAGGTCCCAAGATCAAACAAGCAATGAAAAACATGTGTGAATACATCAAAGGAGGTAGCGGAATACTCACATCGATCGGTTGAGACGAATCGGCAACAAACAAAATTGATTTTTCCCTTGCAAAAACGCAACTGCAGTGCAGTCCACTGCCTTGACAGTTTCAGTTTTGAGTCAAGTTTGGAGCTTCGAATCTTCGTCGAATGGTTCCCGACTCATGGGTGAACCTCCCTACCACCTTCGCAAGTCTCTCGGAGTGCTAGCTCTTCTTGATTTTGCCACAAAATCAAGCACATTGCTTCCCAAACTCACGCCCAAAATGAAGAAAACCAGTGAGCATTTTACTGCCCATTTGGGCGTGAATCATGATGGAGAGAAAGAGAGGGAAAAGTGTGTATTAGGTTGTTAAATGATTTCTAAAATCACTTTATATATTTTTCTCAAAAATATATTAAACAATTACTAATCAATTAATCAAAATCAAAAGCAAATGCTTTACAACCACCAAACACTATTCCAACAACACACATCAACTATTCATTTTACTTTAATAAAGTGATGTGTGTCTTTCAATCACATCAATCAATCACATCACTCAAAGCGACATTTGATTTGACGCTTGATGCGATGAATGATTTGACGCTTGATGTGACTTGCGTTGCCGCACTCGAATTCGAAATACGAATGCGCTCGCAATCACACTCGGGCTCGGGTTCGCTAATTCTCAATTAGCGAATTTTCCGTTGCGTCGTAATTAAATGATTACGCCTAGCGAATTCACTATTCACGTCGCTAATGAATTAATTCTAAATTAATTCGTTCGCCCGAATTAAAATCCAATTTCAATTCCGCGTCGAAATCCAATTTCGTTTAATATATCGAATATATTAATTTAATCGATTAATTCCGAATTAATCGTTTTCTCTCTTTAGACGATATTTTATCCTAGATAAAATATCTCCGTAATTAATCCTAGATTAATTTTCTCTCTCTCATCAAATTAATCTCAGATTAATAAATGTGCGAGTCATACGTCATCGGTGGATCACTGGGAAGCGACCCATGAGATCCCCGGATATGTTGGCAGTAAATACGGTCGTCGGAGTATCCGAATCACGTACGTACAAGTAGTACTACGTTCTACCGATTTACGAGACAAGGTTGGCTTCTAGCAAAGCACCAAGCCTACCCAATTCTCCGGACATATTCTTATAAGAATATCTAAGGATCTATATCAGGCGTAGTCTAGTAAGTATTGTGTGTATCGGCCCAGTATCGGATAGTCACGTGATAGGCCTGGGGCTGGATATGTGTCTGCCCCGTACGAAGCACATGTCGGATGTTTGGTAACTAGTCTCTATAATCGGATATACATGACCTTGTCATAATATCCCGATGGCTGGCCAGCACTTAAGAGCACTAATACCGTATCCTATGTGACATCATCTCCACTATGACTGGAGTGATACTTCCGTCTTGACATCACACCCAATACTCTACGATTCTCAATATACCCAGCATTGGCGTACACAGAACCTGTTACAGCCCTGGACGACCTCAACTAAAGTATATTGATTGTCGTAAGCATTAGCGGTGTAAGTCTCAGGTTAAGACCAAATACACCTACCCTGATGTTGGACTCCCATAGACACATAGTCATACTACCAATGGGATTCCGAGGGGGTCTATCCAGAGCGAAGCTGTTTCCCGTACCATCGGTGAAACACAACCTCCTATCGCACTTGCATAAGTATCATATACTTAAATATATGAGAACTATGCCGTTGTGCCCTCACAACGCGCACAAGTGCAATACTAGCCTATTCCGCATTATCGATGTCCAGTCTCGATAATACTACGACTAGGGATATTTAATGATTAATCCTTCGTGGACTGATACTGTCTCATATCATTCTCAATCCAGGAACTAATCATATAGACCTCTCTTCATTTATACATCTAAGGTGATCTAATCACAAATGATGAGAGCGCAATTTCCTTGTCACATAGTTAATTTGTACAACAACACTATGATCTGTACAAATAGTGACGCTATGGGTCATATTATCCAACAGTTGCAAGCATAAAAGACAGGATATCCATCTAGAAGTTGGCTTCCCAGTATGTAAGTTTGAAAGGAGAACTATATAAGAGGCAAGTGAATGGCATCCAACTGAAGTGTTTAAGAAAAGAAGAGGCTCAAAAGGCAATGGAAGAAGTACATGCCAGAGTATGTGGACCGCACATGAACGGATTGAACTTGTCCCGTAAGATATTGAGATAAGGCTTTTACTGGTCGACCATGGAAGCTGACTGCGCGAAGCTGGTAAAACATTGTCAGGATTGCCAAGCACACGGTAACTTGAACCATTTGCCGCACACAGAGTTGCATGGGCTATCAGAGTCGTGGTCTTTCTCAGCATTGGGAATTGACATGTTTGGAGAGATTCGACCGCATGCATCGAATGGACATCGCTTCATAGTAATGGCAGTAGACTACTTCTCAAAATGGGTGGAAGCCGAGTCATTTTGAAATGTATCAGTAAAGCATATGGCAAAGTTTATAGCCCGGAACATCATTTGTCGATATGGAATGCCATATCATGTGGTAACGGACAATGGAGTCCACTTTCAGGGAGAAACGAAGGCAATGCTACAGAAGTATGGGATAGGACATCACAATTCATCACCTTACAGACCACATGCAAATGGGGCTGTCAAGGCAGCCAACAAGACGATAAAGATGATGCTAGCCAAAATGTCGGAGAACTATAAAGATTGGGCTGACAAGCTACCATACGCCCTGTGCGGATACAGAACTTCTGTGAGAACAGCAATGGGAGCCACGCCTTACTCTTTGGTCTACGGAATGGAAGTAGTACTGCTAGTGGAGGTTGAGATACAATCTATGCGGGTATTAGCAGAAGCAGAGTTGCCTGAACAAGAATGGGCCTCGCAGAGATTTGAGCAGTTGGCATTACTTGATGAGAAGAGAATGAAATCCTTGCATCACATGCAGATATACCAGAAGAGGTTGGCTCGAGCATTCAACAAGAAGGTGCGTCCTACCAAGATCAGAAAAGGTGATCTGGTGCTTAAGCAATCGAAGTCCTCGACAACAGACCCGAGAGGAAAGTTCAGACCCAACTGGGAATGACCCTACATAGTCCAAAAATTAATGGGAAATGGGGCAGTGAGGCTGTCAGACTTGGAAGGGAATGAGTTCACCGAGCCAATCAACGTGGATAGATTGAAGCAGTATTTTACATGAGGAAGAGATGACCGAGTGATCACCCAAGAGGATTGGTGGAAGACCTAACCCAACGGAATATGAAATTCATCCATGCATGTATGTATAAACGTAACATATTTGCATTTTTTTTGTTGTGTTTTGTTTTGTATTCACAGGTTTCAAAGAAGAAAAGAAGAAAGCGGCAAATGGAAAATAACCTGAAGCAGCAACATATGAGCATTAGTTTCGGGGATGAGTCCCAGGGTTGAGGCCCGCATCAGTATCAGTTTCAGTTTCGGGGATGAGTCCCAGGGTCGAGGCCCACACCAGTATTAGTTTTCGGAAAGGAATCCCATGGGCGAAGCCCACATTATCAACGGTTTTGAAAGAAGAATTCCAGTGGAAAGTAGTGGAGTCAAAAAAAAAAGAGAGAGAGAGAAGTCCTTGATGGTTAGGCATATGTCTGATGATGACATTGTTTGCTGCAGGGTAAAACTTAGAAACGATAAGTGCAAGATGTGCTCTCATCCGGTATTCTGAGTGGATTGATCTCGGCTAGACTCACGAGCACTTGATTACGGGATTTTAGCAGTAGAAGCCTGAGTGGTCGACGAGATGACTAGTTGAAAAGATGGCGGATCAGTGAAGGACCGTTTGCCTAGATGTCCATCCTAGTTCACTTATGCTACGATATATGATATGGTTGGAAACAAAGAAAAAGTCTCTGAAAAGAAAAGGAAAAAAATAGACCACCTATAACCGATAAGCGTGAAGCTACCCATGGACGAGTATTAGGACCACCATGAGGAGAAATGCTACCTTAAAGGGTAGGTGTGTCGAAAGAAAGAAAAGAAAAAGAAAAAGAAAAAAAGAAGTTCAAAATGAAAAGAAAAAAAAAAGACGAAAGAAAAAAGAAGAAAACCATTTCATGTTGACTACGAAGAAGTAATCACAGAGTATGATCAAGACATCTCGGTTGGTTAGACCCACTAATCCAATTCTCCGAGACAAAATTATCGAGTTGGCTTACTTAAGGATTAAGCTGCGAAAGAGCCTTGGCACACACACACTAGGAGTCTAGTTCAGATCATTCATGCAGACGATTGGATTTAGGTGTATTAAATACTTTGAAAGTTCTCTGGTTTCAACACGAAGCATCCGTTGAGGATGGAAAAAATGTTTAAGCCATCAGGATTATCTCGTGAGAGGCAAATACAGCATGTTGATATGCAACATCCACATCAGTATTAGTTTGGGGGCGAGGACCACATCAGCATCAGTTTGGGGGCGAGGCCCACATCAGTATCAGTTTGGGGATGAGTCTCAGGGTTGAGGCCCACACATCATCAGAATGCCGGGTATGACACTCTGGGTATGGAGACACAACCGCGACACCTCGGGTATGGGGTTTAACATGCCGTGTATGGCACTCCGGTTATGGAGACACAATCGCGACACCTCGGGTATGGGGTTTAGCATGCCGGGTATGGCACTCTGTGTATGGAGACACAACCGCGACACCTTGGGTATGAGGTTTAGCACGCAGGGTATGGCACTCCGGGTATGGAGACACAACCGCGACGCCTCGGTATGGGGTTTAACACGCCGGGTATGGCACTCCGGGTATGGACACACAACCGCGACGCCTCGAGTATGGGGTTTAGCACGCCGGGTATGGCACTCCGGGTATGGAGACACAACCGCGACGCCTCGGGTATGGGGTTTAGCACGCCGGGTATGACACTCCGGGTATGGAGACACAACAATGATACCTTGGGTATGGGGTTTAGTACGCCGGGTATGGCACTCCGGGTATGGAGACACATCCATGACACCTTGGGTATGGCACTCCGGGTATGGCACTCCGGGTATGGAGACACAACCCCAACGCCTCGGGTATGGGGTTTAGAACGACATGTATGGCACTCCGGGTATGGAGACACAACCCTGACATCCCGGGTATGGGGTTTAGCAAGCCGGGTATAGCACTCCGGGTATGGAGACACAACCGCAACGCCTCGGGTATGGGGTTTAGCATGTCGGGTATGGCACAAGAACATCAACTCAATTCGAAGCAACAGGCAAGTCAAGTGGCAGCTGGCGAGCCAGGTAAGTAAAAATGTATTGCATAACATTGATAGGATTGTCATTGTCACACACTGCACAAGTCTCATCAAAGTGGGGGCGACTGTAGGCACATCATTTTTGCATATAAGTCCCGATGATGAGTCTCACATGGAGACAATACCTCTTTAAGTTGTGGAAGTCGCGGGAAACGGACGTCGGAAGGGAAGAGTCAGAAATTGACACCTCATTAGATTTAATTCATTTGCTTAGCTTCGGGTTTGCTCGTTAAGCCTCTATTTCAAACTTATCCTTAGCCCAAAACCCTCGCATGTCACACACCAAGCCCATACATCACCAAACCACACACCAAGACCACCAAAACAAACCAAATACACGCCCAAAGCCTATAACCCCACGCCCACCTCCTTCCAAAATAACAAAATCACACATTAAACACATGCTAAAATCAATACAAATCACCTTCCCAAATTAAAGAAATCAAATCAAATCAAATCAAATAATATTCCTAATTAAAAGAGATCAAATCAAATCAAACCAAATCACATCCCTAATTAAATAGATTTTTCCTTATAGCATACTAATTAAAATATCCCAACATAATTACACAATATTCTTTCCATATTCACATAAGGTAAACCCCAACCTTTGCCTATAAAAAGAAGCCTAAACCCAACCTTGAAACCCCTGGCTCATTCTCACGAAAACAAAGAAAATAACCTAGCACTTCTAACGACAAAAGCAATGAAACCCTAAAAAAATCATCATCTCGCCTCTCTCTTCCCTCTACCTCTCACGAACTGCCCTCATTCAAAACAAGCAGACTTCACTCTCAAACCCTAGCCTCACAAAGCACAAACCACACATCTCACGCCCTTAAGCAACCTCTCATTCAACAAACCATTCACAAATAACACACACACTCCGACAACTACAACGCATCAGCCCTCCACTAAAGCTGCCCATAAACCGACACCACACAAAAGTAATAAACCCTAAATACTCACGCGGTCACACTCTTCTCTTGACACTCGACTCTATCATTCATTGACACAACCACGTTCAACACCCCTCACAGCCACATTAGACATGTCCCAAGCTACAATCTGCACCCCCTATCAAAGCACACACGCCTCTTCACTAGGCACACACGCTGCTTCTTCACAGCTCACGCATACACCATATTTTGACACAACAAACCAGCCCATCAACCCTCACAAGCGCAGCAACACACGCACTACCTGACCGATTCAAACATCAACAAATTACCCTAAAATTGAGACTAAACTAAGCCTTTAACCGAGACCAAATCATCCCTAAAACAGTCCCAAAATAACCCAAAATAGCCCCCTAAACAACCACCTGAAACAGCAGTAAAAATCATCCAAAACAGTGAAAGAAAAAAGAAAACAGCAGCCCAAAACAGTGAGGCAATGAAGGGAAACAGCGAACCAGTAAATCAGAAAAGTTGCGGAGCATTAACCCTCCCGAAAACCGCATAGCGCACTTCCAAGAGACGACTTAAGAGGTTAGACCTGAGGGCACCCTTTTTATTTATTCTCCTTTATTCTTTATTTATCTTCTTATTTTACTTCGCATGAGTATTGTTGATTGGTGTATACTATGACCATGGGATGAATGAAATATGTGTTATCTCTCGTGGTATATCGGATGAAAACCCAGACGTAAATTCCGTAGCCGAATCCGAATGGATGGTAGTACGGTTTGTACTTGGGAAATAACTCCACGTACCACTTGAGACATGCACATATTTCGTTTCATCCAATCTTGTGTTTATCTATTGTTTAGTTGTTTAGTATGTTATTTTTATGCATGATTTAGTTGTTTAGCATATTATCTCCAAGTATGATTTAGTTATTTCTTTCGCATTAGGAACTTAATTATATCTCTTCTATGTTTATGTTTAGATTATTATTCATTGATATTGTCATGTTTATCAATTTAATGCGTTCATGAGATTGTGTGCTTGCCATTATTTCGACTTACTTTTATGCATGCAAACTTAGATATAGATTATATGCAAACTTAGATATAGGTTATATGCAAACTTAGATATAGTTTGTATAAGAACTTAGATGTAGGTTATTGTTGTGTAGACTTGGTTAGATTATTGCACAAATCCATTCATTACAAGTGGCATAAGTAAGGGACCATTCCGAACCCAACGATTTGAGGTATTCCATTGCGAGGGGTGAGTGCGGCCTTAAATCATTTTTCCCAGTTCACACTGGGTGGCGACTCCATTTTATTTCTCTGATTTAGTTCCCTCGTGTGCAACTCCGTACTCCCAACCGGGCCGCGAGCCTGGAACAGCGTCACCGATTTCTGTGTCCTACAGTCTAGCGACTCCACTGGGGATAGAGAATCGGCCCCGAAATAATACCTTGTAATGTTTGTGATTTTTGTTTTAGTTAACCGTGTCTACCATGGGTTAAAGATGTTTAATCGAATGCACTATTAGAGCTAGGTAATTGTTTGGTGTCCTCTTTCATTCACTACATTTCTATAAGGAAAAGTTGTGAAGGCACTTGGATAATCATTTACCTGAAGCTTACCATGATGGACTAATTTGGAGGACTTATTGTTTATTCCTGTCACCAAGGCGATAAGAGCTTAAGAGGCTTGGGTATTTATGAGAGTTCGCTCCACCCTCCATCTGGGGAATCTTCATAGGAAATCCATCTGACAGTCAGTCACGCATCATAACTCGTTGGCACGTACCTTAAGGTATAAAAAAGGTTCGCTCACTTGGTCGCTCGGACCCTTGAGTGGGGAGACCTAGTTGTGGGCAATCTTTCGTCGACGAGAGCCTTTGTTTATACCCCTTTAAACCCGTATATGAACTTTAGTTGTAGGACCAATAGAAACTATTCCTCTATGTTTGCGTTTAGGACCATCATCATTTGGATTCAGTTAGACTTTTTGTCATGAGGTATGGGCTTGTTGGGCCATTTAAATTGGGACGAATATGTGCTTTATGGCAATTGGGCCAAAAGCTTCTGAAATGCCAATGGGCCATTTTGCGTTTAGGCCTCCTGTCATTTGAATTTGTTTAGCCATGTTATCGCAAAAGTGTAAACCTGTTGGGCCTTTTCAACTTGGACAGGTTTGCACCGCGCAATAGTATGATTGAATGCTTTAAAATGATAATGGTTTGACTTATATATCTCATACATCATACGCATCTCATGCATACACGCATCATGTTAACCCTTTGTGTCTTAAAAGCCATCATAGATATCTATTGGGTTAGGGGTAAAAGGGAAGACTCATCAAAAAGCCGTTAGCAAACATGAGCGAATCATAGAATGAGGTATATCGTATGGATCAGCTGGAGACTAGTCTCACTAAGGTTACCGAGTAGTTGAAAGCTTTGACCTCCGCTATGGCTAATATGGTTGTGCCCCGTGCTGGGGGAGGCTCTGAGAATGTGTAGCGTGAGGACCCTCCGACCAGATTGAGTGATGATACCCCTGTCTTTGATGATGACTTGGCTGAGTATGAAGCATGCGCCTTTGGCATCTAGAAGTTGGCTTCCCAGTATGTAAGTTTGAAAGGAGAACTATATAAGAGGAAAGCGAATGGCATCCAGCTGAAGTGTTTAAGAAAAGAAGAGGCTCAAAAGGCAATGGAAGAAGTACATGCCGGAGTATGTGGACCGCACATGAACGGATTGAACTTGTCCCGTAAGATTGTGAGATAAGGCTTTTACTGGTCAACCATGGAAGCTGATTGCGCGAAGCTGTTAAAGCATTTTCACAATTGCCAAACACAAGGTAACTTGAACCATTTTCCGCACACAGAGTTGCATGGGCTATCAGAGTCGTGGTTTTTCTCAGCATTGGGAATTGACATGATTGGAGAGATTCGACCGCATGCTTCGAATGGCCATCGCTTCATAGTAGTGGCAGTATACTACTTCTCAAAATGGGTGGAAGCCGAGTCATTTTGAAATGTATCAGCAAAGCATATGGCAAAGTTCGTAGCCCGGAACATCATTTGTCGATATGGAATGCCACATCATGTGGTAACGGACAATGGAGTCTAGTTTCAGGGAGAAACGAAGGCAATGCTATAGAAGTATGGGATAGGACATCACAAGTCATCACCTTACAGACCATAGGCAAATGGGGCTATCGAGGCATCTAACAAGACGATAAAGATGATGCTAGCCAAAATGACGGAGAACTATAAAGATTGGGCTGACAAGCTACCATACGCCCTTTGGGGATACAGAACTTATGTGAGAACATTAACGGGAGCCACACCTTACTCTTTGGTCTACGGAATGGAAGTAGTACTGCTAGTGGAGGTTGAGATACAATCTATGCGGGTATTAGCAGAAGCAGAGTTGCCTGAACAAGAATGGGCCTCGCAGAGATTTGAGCAGTTGGCATTACTTGATGAGAAGAGAATGAAATCCTTGCATCACATGCAGATATACCAAAAGAGGTTGGCTCGAGCATTCAACAAGAAGGTGCGTCCTACCAAGATCAGAAAGGGTGATCTGGTGCTTAAGCAATCGAAGTCCTCGACAACAGACCCGAGAGGAAAGTTCAGACCCAACTGAGAAGGACCCTACATAGTCTAAAAATTAATGGGAAATGGGGCAGTGAGGCTGTCAGACTTGGAAGGGAATGAGTTTACCAAGCCAATCAACATGGATAGATTGAAGCAGTATTTTTCCTGAGGAAGAGATGACCGAGCGATCACCCAAGAGGATTGGCGGAAGACCTAACCCAATGGAATATGAAATTCATCCATGCATGTATGCAACACGTAACGCATTTGCATTCTTTTTTTTTTTGTGTTTTGTTTTGTATTCACAGGTTTCAAAGAACAAAAGAAGAAAGCGGCAAATGGAAAAAAACCTGAAACAACAACATATGAGTATTATTTTCGGGGATGAGTCCCAGGGTTGAGGCCCGCACCAGTATTAGTTTCGAGGATGAGTCCCTGGGTTGAGGCCCGCATCAGTATTAGTTACGAGGATGAGTCCCAGGGTTGAGGCCCGCATCAGTATCAGTTTCGGGGATGAGTCCCAGGATTGAGGCCCGCATCAGTATCAGTTTCGGGGATGAGTCCCAGGGTCGAGGCCCACACCAGTATTAGTTTTCAGGAAGGAATCCCAGGGGGCGAAGCCCACATTATCAACGGTTGAAAAGAAGATTTCCAGTGGAGTAAAAAAAAGAGAAGAGAGAGAGAGAAGTCCTTGATGGTTAGGCATATGTCCGATGATGACATTGTTTGCTGCAGGGTAAAACCTTAGAAACGATAAGTGCAAGATGTGCTTTCATCCGGTATTCTGAGTGGATTGATCTCAGCTAGACTCACGAGCATTTGATTATGGGATTTTAGCTGTAGAAGCCTGAGTGGTCGACGAGATGACTAGTTGAAAAGATGGCGGATCAGTGAAAGACCGTTTGCCTAGATGTCCATCCTGGTTTACTTATGCTACGATATATGATATGATTGGAAACAAAAAAAATGTCTCTGAAAAGAAAAGGAAAAAATAGACCACCTATAACCGATAAGCGTGAAGCTACCCATGGACGAGTATTAGGACCACCATGAGGAGAAATGCTACCTTAAAGGGTAGGTGTGTCGAAAGAAAGAAAAGAAAAAAAAGAAAAAAAAAAGAAGTTCAAAATGAAAAGAAAAAAAAAACGAAAGAAAAAAGAAGAAAACCATATCATGTTGAGTACGAAGAAGTAACCACAGAGTATGATCAAGACATCTCGGTTGGTTAGACCCACTAATCCAATTCTCCGAGACAAAATCATCGAGTTGGCTTACTTAAGGATTAAGCTGCGAAAGAGCCTTGGCACACACACACTAGGAGTCTAGTTCAGATCATTCATGCAGACGATCAGATTTGGGTGTATTAAATACTTTGAAGGTTCTCTGGTTTCAACACGAAGCATCCGTTGAGGACGGAAAAAATGTTTAAGCCATCAGGATTATCTCGTGAGAGGCAAATACAGCATGTTGATATGCAACATCCACATCAGTATTAGTTTGGGGGCGAGGCCTACATCAGCATCAGTTTGGGGGCGAGGCCCACATCAGTATCAGTTTGGGGGCGAGGCCATATCAACATCAGTTTGGGGGCGAGGCCCACATCAACATCAGTTTGGGGGCGAGGCCCACATCAGTATTAGTTTGAGGATGAGTCTCAGGTTGAGGCCCACACATCATCAGAATGCCGGGTATGGCACTCCGGGTATGGAGACACAACCACGACACCTCGGGTATGGGGTTTAACACGCCGTGTATGGCACTCCAGGTATGGAGACACAACCGCGACACCTCGGGTATGAGGTTTAGCACGCCGGGTATGACACTCCGGGTATGGAGACACAACCGCGACACCTCGGGTATGAGGTTTGGCAATCCGGGTATGGCACTCCGGGTATGGAGACACAACCGCGACGCCTCGGTATGGGGTTTAGCACGCCGGGTATGGCACTCCGGGTATGGAGACACAACCGCGACGCCTCAGGTATGGGGTTTAGCACGCCGGGTATGGCACTCCGGGCATAGAGACACAACAGCGACACCTCGGGTATGGGGTTTAGTACGCCGGGTATGGCACTCCGGGTTTGGAGACACATCCGCGACAGCTCGGGTATGGGGTTTAGCACACCGGGTATGGCACTCCGGGTATGGAGACACAACCACGACGCCTCGGGTATGAGGTTTATCACACCGGGTATAGAGACACAACCGCGACGCCTCGGGTATAGAGTTTAGCACGCCGGGTATGGCACTCCGGGTATGGAGACACAACCGCGATGCCTCGGGTATGTGGTTTAGTACGACATGTATGGCACTCCGGGTATGGAGACACAACCGTGACACCTCAAGTATGGGGTTTAGCAAGCCGGGTATGCCACTCCGGGTATGGAGACACAACCGCGATGCCTCGGGTATGGGGTTTAGCATGTCGGGTATGGCACAACAACATCAACTCAGTTCGAAGCAACGGGCAAGTCAAGTGGCTACTTGCGAGCCAGGTAAGTAAAAATGCATTGCATAACTTTGATAGGATTGTCATTGTCACACACTGCACAAGTCTCATCAAAGTGGGGGCGACTGTAGGCACATCATTTTTGCATATAAGTCCCGATGATGAGTCTCACATGGAGACACTACCTCTTTAAGTTGTGGAAGTCGCGGGAAACGGACGTCGGAATGGAAGAGTCAGAAATTGACACCTCATTAGATTTAATTCATTTGCTTAGCTTCGGGTTTGCTCGTTAAGCCTCTATTTCAAACTTATCCTTAGCCCAAAACCGCCGCAAGTCACACACTAAGCCCATACATCACCAAACCACACACCAAGCCCACCAAAACAAACCAAATACACGCCAAAAGCCTATAACCCCACGCCCACCTCCTTCCAAAATAACAAAATCACACATTAAACACATGCTAAAATCAAGACAAATCACCTTCCCAAATTAAAGAAATCAAATCAAATCAAATTAAATCATATTCCTAATTAAAAGAGATCAAATCAAATCAAACCAAATCACATCCCTAATTAAATAGATTTTTCCTTATAACATACTAATTAAAATATCCCCCTATAATTACACAATATTCTTTCCATATTCACATAAGGTAAACCCCAACCCTTGCCTATAAAAAGAAGCCTAAACCCAACCTTGAAACCTCTGGCTCATTCTCACGAAAACACAAAGAAAATAACCTAGCACTTCTCACGTAAAAAGCAATGAAACCCTAAAAAAATCATCCTCTCGCCTCTCTCTTCCCTCTACCTCTCACGAACTGTCCTCATTCAAAACAAACAGACTTCACTCACAAACCCTAGCCTCACAAATCACAAACCACGCATCTCACGCCCTTAAGCAACCTCTCATTCAATAAATCCTTCACAAATAACGCACAAGCCCCCCACTAAAGCTGCCCATAAACCGACACCACACAGAAGCAATAAACCCTAAATACTCATGCGGTCACTCTATTCTCTCAACACTTGACTCTATTATTCATTGACACAACCACGTTTAGCACCTCTCACAGCCACATGAGACACGTCCCAAGCTACAATCTGCACCCCTATCAAAGCACACACACCTCCTCTCTAGGCACACACGCTGCTTCTTCACAGCCCACGCACACACCATCTTTTGACATAACAAACCAGCCCTTCAACCCTCACAAGCGCAGCAACACACGCACTACCTGACCGATTCAAACATCAACAAATTACCCTAAAACCGAGACAAAAACTAAGCCTTTAATCGAGACCAAATCATCCTAAAACAATCCCAAAATAACCCAAAATAGCCCCCTAAACATCCACCTGAAACAGAAGCAAAAATCATCCAAAATAGTGAAAAAACAGAGAAAACATCAGCCCAAAATAGCGAGGCAACGAAGGAAAACAGCGAACCAGTAAATCGGAAAAGTTGCGGAGCATTAACCCTCCCGACAACCGTATAGCGTACTTCCAAGAGACGACTTAAGAGGTTAGACCTGAGGGCACCCTTTTTATTTATTCTCCTTTATTCTTTATTTCTCTTCTTATTTTACTTCGCATGAGTATTATTGATTGGTGTATACTATGACCATGGGATGAATGAAATATATGTTATCTCTCGTGGTATATCAGATGGAAACCCAGACGTAAATTCCGTAGCCGAATCCGAATGGACGGTAGTGCGGTTTGTACTTGGGAAATAACTCCACGTACCACTTGAGACATGCACATATTTCGTTTCATCCAATCTTGTGTTTATCTATTGTTTTGTTGTTTAGTATGTTATTTTTATGCATGATTTAATTGTTTAGCATATTATCTCCAAGTATGATTTAGTTATTTCTTTCGCATTAGGAACTTAATTATATCTCTTCTATGTTTATGTTTAGATTATTATTCATTGATATTGTCATGTTTATCAATTTAATGCATTCATGAGATTGTGTGCTTGCCATTATTTCGACTTACTTTTATGCATGCAAACTTAGATATAGGTTATATGCAAACTTAGATATATGATGTATGCAAACTTAGATGTAGGTTATTGTTGCGTAGACTTGGTTAGATTATTGCACAAATCCATTCATTACAAGTGGTATAAGTAAGGGACCATTCCGAACCCAACGGTTTGAGGTCTTCCCTTGTGAGGGGTGAGTGCGGCCTTAAATTATTTTTCCCAATTCACACTGGGTGGCGACTCCATTTTATTTCTCTGATTTAGTTCCCCCATGGGCTACTCCGTACTCCCAACCGGGCCGCGAGCCAGGAACAGTGTCGCCGATTTCTGTGTCCTACACAAGATATGAAAGGTTTTGGTGTAAAAAAATTTGTAAAGAATTCTTTGGGTTTATATAGGTTCTCCAAAGACAACAAAATTAATTAAGAATCCGATGTGTGATAAATGCTAATTTAATCTTAGCCATTGGATCTTAATTTAGTGGTTTAATGAGATTATAAAACCCAAATAAGAGTTTGGGCTGAATTGGAATTCAAAACAAATAACAAATAAATAAAATAATAAAAAATTAAGCGCCATATGCGCTTTATTTATTTATTTATTCCAATTCCCAAAGTGCCCCTATCGTCATTCACCAATCCTTAAGCCACTATGGAACCTCATAAATGATCTATTCAATAATTAAACACATTGAACCATTTATGAACAATTCCTACAGCAATCATAAATGCTGTTAAATTTATACTGTGCACTGTTAACCATTGATTTCGACTTTGTTGTGTGTGACCTTTTGGGTTCCCCTCAAGTTGGACATGAAATGAATCGTGATAATTTAATCGAACATAAATTATCCTCCGATTAGATGGTCGTTCAATTTCAATGACTAAGATTGACATCTAGCAACATGCCAAGGCCCCCAAATGAGAAGGAAAGATATATACACATTTTGTATGCGATTTAGATATGATACGGTCCCTCACCTCACTGTATCCCCCACCTTTTGACCTAGGGTACGGAAAGTGTCTACCCATATGGTCAAAGGTATGATGTTGATAGTGTCATAAATCGTGCTAACCCAAGAATCTCACGTGATTCTTCTGCTGCGGCCATAGTCTCTAGCACTGATCACACATATCAACCCGCGAACTGGAATACTACTCTTATAAGAAAATATTATCCAAGAGAGTGGCGATTCTCTGTTGTATCTTTACAAACTTCATGTGTTTAAACAAATGACCCAATCATACCCTTATGACCGGATCTTTTAAACCGGGGAAGGAGAATGTCAAAGTTATTTGATCCACACATAAGATTGTAAAGACCTCAAGTCTAAGGACTAGTCATACAATCAATACATGAAAGTTCTCACAGACACATGGGATAAACACTTCATGTGAAAACTTTCGGCGTTCAGTTCGATGGACACGAGCAACTCATGCATCCATGTGATACACCAAGCGGACGGATCTCCGCTAGTAGCCTATGAGATCGGCTACCCCACTTAAGGGCGGATCATATCATCATGCTAGTCTCTCGGCTTTGTGAACGCCCAAATTATTCAAAAACTATGACTAGGAACGTTTGAGAGTAATGATCTTCATAAGACGTGGAAGCCATCATCTTATTACTCCAAGGGCTTTATTACAGTGTTTGATGATTCATATAATTTATGTAAGACACGTATAAAAAAGATTTCCATTTTATTAATTAATGAAAAATATTATAAATACATGTATATATAGGCCATCCATAAGTTGGGTATAGGGCATATCCTTTACATGTAGTGTCTGAGAACCTGAAATACAAGAAAACAAAAACAATAAGTAAAAACAAATTAGACACAAGTAATGGTATCTAACCCCAAAATTAATAATGAATGATAAATAAGTCCCCGGTAACGGCGCCAAAAACTTGATCGGTGCTTAATCACACACGTATAACGCAATCGCACGTATCGTTCAAGTAGTATAAAAAGTATCGATCACACGAGGACTTAATACCTAAGCTATTAACTTATGAAGCCAAATTCTTACAAGTATATAATAGATTGGTTGTTTGATTGGATGGTGACTTTAAACTTAAAATAAGAAAATAAAATAGCGCGAAAGTAGATTGAGGAAAATTCAATATTATTAAACTATCTAGGGTTGTGAATCTTTCCAATATCTTTTAAAGATTAAGTGGTTATCTTACGTTTGTGTAATATATCGGTTTACTAACCTGGAACAAGAAAATATCCAGAAGCCTCTTCCGATAGTCAGGTGCAAATATCCAGTATAACCCAATTAATCATATTCTTATGTCAACCAAGTTACTTGAATTCATTAACATTAAGTTCCAATTATGGCTACCTTCACCCGACATATATATTCTTATCCTATAAGGAAATCGATTAAAGGGTTATCTATCCTCAAGGAAGATCGTGGGCTATTGAGTCTAAGGTCTTAAACCTAAAATCTCTTTTCCAAGTTCATTTTTAAGTTTACCAGATCAATCTTATTAATGGCCAGTTAACAAGAAGCATTAAGCTTAAGACTTAATAAATAAACCTTTATATTACCTAAGACATGAAATAACCCCTTATAAACCAGTGATATTGGAATTCATCACAACCCCAGATAACAGGTTTAGTTACCACACATAACTAAGGCTAGTAACAGCTTAAATAAATGAAATAAAGTAAATGACATAAAGAAAATGCTGGAAATTAAAAACGTAAATAAAACAATAAAGAAAATGCTGGGGTTAGAGGATCCACTTTTATTACTTCTATTTTAGATATCTCCTTTATTATAATATATTAACTTTGCGTGATATTACCAACCGACCATAAAGGTGGTATCTTGATTTAGTCAAATTTATCATTAATTCCAACCGACCATACAGGCAGTATCCATGTTTAGTCAGGTTAAAAGCAATTTTATTAAGTCCAACCGACCATAAATGCGGTATCCCATTAACCTGGAACACAAATTCTGCAAAAGCCTTTGTCGATGGTTAGATGTAAATACCCAGTGCAACCCAATTAATCATATGTCTATGTCAACCAAGTTACCTGAATTCGTTAAGATTAAGTTCCAATTATGGCTATCCCCGCCCGACAGGTATCTGTCTATCCTGTAAGTAAATCTATTAAAGGGTTATCTATCCTCAAGGAAGATCGTGGGCTATTAAGTCTAAGGCTGAAACCTAAAATTCATTTGTCAAATTTATTTTAAGTTTACCAGATCAATCTTATTAGTGGCCAGTTAACAAGAAGCATTAAGCTTAAAACTTAATAAGTAAACCTTTATATTACCCAAATTATAAAATAACCCATTATAAGCTGGTGATATTGGAATTCATCACAACCCTAGATAACAAACTTAGTTACGACACATATCTAAAGCTAGTGAAAGCTTAAATAAAATAAAAGACATAAAGTAAACGCTAGAAATTAAAAACGTAAATGAAACAATAAAGAAAATGCTGGGATTAGAGGATCCACTTTTAATATTTCAAAATTAGAAACCTCTCTTATTGTCAATGTAACTGATTAATTAATTATATTTAACCAGACCATAAAGGCGGTAATTCCATTTGTCTCAATTAAATCTAACCGACCATATAGGCGGTAACAAGGTTATTACATAAACCGACCATATAGGCGGAAACTACATTTGACATGTAAAACCGACCATATAGGCGATAAATAAGGTTGTCACCTAAACCGACCATATAGGCGGCGGTAACTAATTAATCCAAATTTTAATTAAAATAAGGGAGATTAATCTAATTTATTATATTAAAAGTTTCACCTTTTCACCCCAACAGAATGAGATTACCTGCTCATGCTGTAAATGAAACAAAAAAAATTTATTAATTAAATAAAAAGAAAATACAAGAAAACTTAAATAAATACACAAGACATTTTCCTTTAGGTTTTCATGGAGAAATTCCTCCAAAGAAAGCATGAAAAATTTATAAAGTTTAGCTTGGTATTTATAGGCAAACCTAAAGGCTTCCACCAATTTCTCCACCAATTGCTCCACCAAACATGGCACCAAACATGGCACAAACATGGCACCAAACATTGTAGGGGTTTTAAGGGGGAATATCGGTAACGCAGCGGAATCACGGAAAATCGAAATTTTCTAGTTTCAAAACTTTTTCTCGGATCAATTAAATAAACTTATTTATTTAATTATCCAATTATCAAATTCTGAAAAATTAAACAAGAAATCAAATTTCTTGGTATTTACCGAATTGCCCCAAAACTTTGTAAATTGATCATTTTAGTCCAAAAGTTGTCAAATACAATTTTGGATGATTCTAAATCATTTCTAAAATGTTTTTCAACACATATAATGCATCAAAATCAGATTTCACACAAATCCCCAATTTTAGTCTAATGTCGTGAGCCACCCAAAATTTTCAATTAATTGTAATTTGGTCCCTTTAGTTCAAAACATGCCAAGATCAATTCCAATCAACCTAAAATTTTACATGCATCATATTCATACCATAACACATAACATATATGAAAAGCCCCAAATTTGGAGTGGGTTATGAACCCTAATATTTCAATTTCATCAAATTGTCCAATTTCACCAAATTTACAAAATCCAACACTTTAATTCATTCAATACTTCACCAATCAAGCCTCACCACTTTGAAACAACTCTAGAAAAATTCTAGGTCACCAAGGAGTGGCTTAATAACTCTAGAATGACAACTTTGATTTTCAAAGAATCAAAAGTAAGCTTTAAAACAAGTTTAAGCTCACTTACATGCATCAATCTTTCACACAAGTTATCAACCAAATAAAACACAAACTATAAGAAGAGAGATAACATCAAAGCATCACAAATTGAAGCTAGTATGTTAGAAACATTTTTCATGTTGGAGGAATTGAAAGAAAACTTACAAATGCTTAAGATTTCCAAGATTTTCTTCTTTTCTCCAAACCTTTTCTCTCAACCACCTTTGTGTTCTATTTCGTGTATATGAAATTCTCTAACCCAAAAGATGAAACAAAACAATATATACTCACAAATTAAGCCTTGGCCGAAATTGGTAAGTAAAAATAATATCTAGATATTATTTTTGTTCATTTAATTTTGCTTTATCAACTTGCAAAAGTCATCATCAAATCATTTAATGATTTTCTTAAAGTCAAATAAAGCAACTAAAAAAATATATAAAAATTATATTTATTTTAGGGTGTTGGACGAAAATAATAAAAATAAAAGGAAATTGATGTTTTCAATTTTTAACAATTAAAACAAATATCTTAAGAAGTCAAACTCAATTTAACAACCATTTCCTTTTTAATGTAAAGTCAAATATTTACACTAATAATCATTTCCTAACTTTATCATTTGGTAAGATATTTATATTTTAATTATAATAATCATTTAACAATTAAATAATTAAAAAATTATTAAATACAAATATCTCAAATATATATATATATTTATTTACTTTAAATATCTCAAATACATATATAATGATATATATCAAATACCTTTATTTGACAATTTATTAATGTGTATTTAATAATATCATATATTAAATACAAACACACATTAATTAGGAAATGACGGTTCGGCCCGTTCGCATGTAATTTTCGTTTAACGTTTAAACGATTTATAAATAATCACCATTATTTATAAAAGTCGCCCAAGTGCTCTACGAGTATGTTTCATTAGTGAGACTCTCTAGATTCGTGTATATCCATCACAAAATCCAATTTCGTGTCCATAATTTACCCACCCGTAAATTATGACGATCACAGATAAACTAGCTGAATCATACAGTCGAGGTCATTGCATACGTATAATCCTTCCGTCACAGGTATCCGGATAATCCCAGAGATATAGATGCAAACGTCAAATCTCTATAGGTATTATCAAGTCGACGTTTCTATTAGCAATCTCTAAATAACATTCGGAACTTACTTCCGAAGTATACTGTGGCCACAGATTTAACAGACTGCTAATCATATATGGACTACCTATGCTCTGTCACAGAACTGATGGATCATATCTTGATACACACAGGATATCCTGAGGATCGGTCCACACCCAACGAACAGGCAAATGTATGATCTAAATAGATCAGTGACGTGACTGCCATCTAAATGTGGATGATGTCTCATACATCCACAGTGGTATCTCAAGTCGAATGACCATTATGCTACTCAACCCGAGAAGATTCTTATTGACGTTGGTTTACCATCCATTAAGAATCTTCGGTGAGTCTTTCAGTGTTTATCCACTATAAACACCTACACTTCTATACGAGTCTCCCCAGACTCATGGTTCATTGGGATAAACCATCGGACCAAGTCTTGATATACGACATGTACTGGTCTCAACAGATTTGACTAACCGACCCATGTTAGTAAATCTTGACCAGGAACTATGTTTGATAATATACATTTAGCAGTGACACTTCCCAATGTCAATTACAAACTACCTTTGTAAATGTGTACTGTATTATATATTATCGGGCCTTTGTCTAATATATACATATCATTAAACCACATTTAGTTTCAATCTAATCGTAATCAGATCGAATACGCATATAAAAACAAGAGGTGCAACCATAAATAAGTAATATTATGGAAAAATGGGATGTTCGTATTCATGAATCATACATAAATACGGTCCGGATTGGCGCTCTGAGCACCAACCCCAACAATTTCTCCCACTTACTCTAGTGCCAATCCACGGTATCATATACACATCTCAATGCGTATCGTATGCACATGGCCCTCAAAAGCTCACCCAGTACTCAAGAGGTAGGCAACAAGAAGCAGGTCCGCTATGACATAAGGAGTTTGTCAAACAAACCCAATTGTTTCCCATAGCCAGTATCTTTCATTTTTTGTAGAATCTAAATTATACATTAATATGAATCAGACACTACATCAGTATTGTGCTACAGCTACTGAGTTGTCCAAGTATTCAGGGATCAAATCCAAAATACTATGCGGACAACCGCAAGCACAACACCAATATAAAAATTCTAATTTATAAGGTCATTATGCAACTTCATAAGTCAATACTTCATAAGTCAATACTTCATAAGTTGTATTTAATTCCACTATATAGTAGAATCCTCGGCGACACTCTCACTGCATCTTTTCTGACTCTTTATGACGTAGACTGTCTAACGTAATAATTAGTCTCAAAACTAATATGACACTAATAGTTGCTAACTGTATTCTCCATAAATTAGAAACTTGTTCTTAATATCTCAAATATCACAAAGAACGTGTTTCAAGATCCATCATATGGTCTATAGGGTATCAAAATATCTCGTAACAATTACGATTAAATCGATATCTTTAATCGCACATAATAAAGTATTCATTATGTCATCATCAAATGATACATAAGATTGATTAGATATTATAATCAATATTTCTTTCGAAAAATGAATCATCCTTTACGAAAGATGAATACTTTATATACAAGACACACATTAACTGTCAAACAGTTATACTAACTGTCATACAGATAGCCTTATTGTGTCTTTTATTAGATTATATCTAATGCACGACTAATAGGAGTATCTCACAAGTCTCTTAGTTTTATATCTTATATAAAACTTTATATCAAATATAACAGAGACTACTCCCACTGTTATCACGGAGTAAAGAAAACTTAGGTAAATCTCTTACCTCACAAACATCTCATTATTACCATAATAATGATAATGTTGTTAGGATATATAACACTAGAAAGTAATTTGTACGCTTCCGCTAACCCTTCAATCACATATGTATCCTCTATATTTTGACAAGATTAGACAATCTGACTGATGTCAAAAATAGAGAACACGGATTTCCGGAAGACTTATCCGAGTCTATAATAGGCTCTATAAGCTAGCACACTAAACTGCGATCTCAGCAGAACACAAACTCTAGGGCCATTCCAGAACGAACCCTTCAAACAAAGAAATCACAACTGATCTCTTATCTGAATAAGTCATTCAAAAACGCCAATTTGCATTCTTTAGCTAAAATATACAGTTTAATATCAACTTTAACCAATATATCATTAATTGTTCAATTAGTGTGACTAGAGATAAGTTTTCTCAGAATCTACAATAGATTGCTGAGTATAACATTTCTCACTGTCATACTGTAAAGGTCACACCTTTAATAAGCTCACACTGCTTTCGCTGCGCAAACAATTAGCACATATCATGAACTAATTCATAATGAAAGCATAATCAAGTTCAAAACTTGATCGTAGTAAGCTATGAGCAATCTTAGATCTATGGTTCAATGGTGAACTTCCAGAATCGATATCAAATATCACTTTCATTACAAGTTATAGGATAATTATTCTTCAATAAGAAAATAACAGAACCATTAAGTATCAAATACTCGTGAATGATTCTGTTATCCTATTAAACTTATATAGAAGATGTATAAGGGTTGTTTCATCTTATTAATTACGTAGTTCCATTTATAATTTATCATTCTCACATTTTACTTCAATAAGTCAAGTCTTTTCTACAATAATTAACATCCGATGTTACACACCAAGTAATAAAATAATTTTATTAATTAGGATCGTAGGAAAGATATTCTATTAAATAGAATACAATATTCTATTAAACAGAATAAACGATAAACTTTTACTTATACCTCCAAGGTGTAAGTAATTTCCATTATATAACTATTATATAAAAGAAAGATTCAAATCTCAAACTTTTCAAGATTCGAATTTTCTTCCTATACATATCATATATGTAACTGTAGAAATTAATGGAACATTAATTAATAGAAATGAATTAGTGTTAATGGAGCATAACCCCAAGAGTATTGAAACTAATTCGGTAACATTCAATATCAAACGAATCAAATCATATAAGATTCGACTGCTCCCACTACTCAATTCCATCAAGATGGAATCGTGGAAGAATAATATTGAACATGAATCATATTCACTGAATAACCTTAGAACTAATTGCTTTAAATTCATATGTTTGATCGTATCAAAGATCTTTGAACAGTTCAAAGACTTGTAATGAATTTTAAGGATAGAGTTCTAAAAAAACTTCAGATTGAATATATTTAAACAAGTCAAAAATGTTCAACCTACGTTTCATTAGAACAGATTGAAAGTTCTTGATCATTTCAAGACGTTCAATATGTGTTCTTTCATAAACACGTAACTAAGTTATGACAATTCATAAACTAATTTACGAAGTAAAGAAAACTACCTTAACCAATTACAATTCATTAAAACTACATACATCTAATGTATCGGTTTAATAAATCTGGTGGTCCAATGACAAATCATTGGTTAAACGAGATTTTAATCACCTTCTTGAATACAATATTCATTAAATGGATAAGGATGTGTGGTGTGCCCTTTACCATACAGAATAAACATATAATGCTTAAGTGATTAAACTCATAAAGCACCGTTCTAAATTATTTATTTTACCGAATAATTTTTCTTAATATTTATCTCTACGTCAGTGACACTACTAGTTATATTTAAAATATATAACAATTATTTATAAAGAACAAGTAACTATCCAATAGTCGTGAGTTCCGATATCATATATAAACCAATCATTAACTAATATTTTTAAATAACTAGATGGGAGATCTGATATCCAATACCTATAGTTGTAGTATTGTGAAAATCGATATTTTCTATACACAACTATACGCATCTCCTTTCTTTAGCTTTACTATTTGAATTCAACTATTCAAAACAATTGCAAATAATTGATTAGCAAATTGTGTTAGACACATTGCCTCTAAAGGTAATTAAAGCTAAGAAACGTCATTACTAGATAAACAAATACCTAATGGAGCTTTCTTAATGCCAGTCAAGAATCTCGAGACATGAACTAATTCAAGTCAATTCTTACTGCATAAGAAACTATTCTCTCTAAAGTATTATATCCTAAAAGGGATATCTATCTACATTATCTATCATGACTTAGAAACTAAGTCATTAACCATCTTGATTTTTTAAGAAAATCGGAACAACAGTTCCCGATGGTTTAGACCAATCTAATAATATCCTAGTTTAATAGTATCTAGAACCTATTCTAGAATAACTGCAACCAAGAGTCAAGTAAAAAAACATATCAAAATATGTGTGCAGTAAATAAAAGTTTAATTCTATATAAACAATAGAATAAGGAAACAAATAAGCGGCAATTTCCATAATAATACACACTGCCAAAGTTATGGAATATTTTAAACTTAGCAGTGCCTCCCACTAATTTACGTAATACCGTAATCCCCAACGGAAAAATGAGAATTCAATAATTAAATCGAATTCCATAATGGGAAGTGGACCCCATGAATATATTTCAACTCACAGCAGAGGCACGATCTCCCCTACGTATATTCACAGGTAGACAACTCATTGTCAATCACACTCGTTGTGACTCCTGGGTTTCCGGTCCTGGTCGTTTCTCGTTGTCGCTGCTAAGGCATGCCCACAAGGAGATGTACCAAGGTTAAACTCGTCAATGATAAACTCAAGTTACTTGCGTAACCCTGACAGCTAGGGCACGTTCAGGAACCCGCTTTCGCTTGAATTTATCTAGTATCTTATATACATCCGGCATAAATAAATCTTTATCGGCTACACCCTCACAGCAGAGGCACGTTCTCGGATGTAGTCACGGAAAAATATTTATAAACCGTATTGACAAGATGGACCAAGAAACAAGTATTTCAAATATCAGTTACTTTAAAACCTTATTAAGCGGGGATATTTCATAAAGTGTCATACACTTTAAATTTAATCAAATTAAATGAAAGCATGCATGTATCAAGTAAAGAAAAGAACAAACATTAGATTTTAAAGGGCTAATCATATCGGGGTGTCTAGAATCAAACTCGCTCTGATACCATTTTGTAGGGGTTTTAAGGGGGAATATCGGTAACGCAGCGGAATCGCAGAAAATCAAAATTTTCCGGTTTAAAATTTTTTTCTCGGATCAATTAAACAAACTTATTTATTTAATTATCCAATTATCAAATTCTGAAAAATTACAAAAGAAATCAAATTTCTTGGTAATTACCGAATTCCCCCAAAACTTTGTAAATTGATCATTTTAGTCCAAAAGTTGTCAAATGCAATTTTGGATGATTCTAAATCATTTCTAAAAAAAAATTCAACACATCTAATGCATAAAAATTAGATTTCACACAAATCTCCAATTTTTAGTCTAATGCCGTGAGCCACCCAAAATTTTCAATTAATTGTAATTTGGTCCATTTAGTTCAAAACATGTCAAGATCAAATCCAATCAACCTAAAATTTTACATGCATCATATTCATACCATAATACATCACATATATGAAAATCCCCAAATTTGGAGTGGGTTATGAACCCTAATTTTTCAATTTCATCAAATTGTCCAATTTCACCAAATTTACAAAATCCAACACTTTAATCCATTCAATACTTCACCAATCAAGCCTCACCACTTTGAAACAACTCTAGAACAATTTTAGGTCACCAAGGAGTGGCTTACTAACTCTAGAATGACAACTTTGATTTTCAAAGAATCAAAAGTAAGCTTTAAAACAAGTTTAAGCTCACTTACATGCATCAATCTTTCACACAAGTTCTCAACCAAATAAAAAACAAACTATAAGAAGAGAGATAACATCAAAGCATCACAAATTGAAGCTAAGTATGTTAGAAATATTTTTCATATTGGAGGAATTGAAAGAAAACTTACAAATGCTTAAGATTTCCAAGATTTTCTTCTCTTCTCCAAACCTTTTCTCTCAACAACTTTTGTGTTCTATTTTGTGTATATGAACTTCTCTAACCCTAAAAGATGAAACAAAACAATATATACTCACAAATTTAAGCCTTGGCCGAAATTGGTAAGTAAAATAATATCTAGATATTATTTTTGTTTCATTTAATTTTGCTTTATCAACTTGCAAAAGTCATCATCAAATCATTTAATGATTTTCTTAAAGTCAAATAAAGCAACTAAAAAAATATATTAATTATATTTATTTTAGGGTGTTGGCCGAAAATAACAAAAATAAAAGGAAATTGATATTTTCAATTTTTAACAATTAAAACAAATATCTTAAGAAGTCAAACTCAATTTGACAACCATTTCCTTTTTAATGTAAAGTCAAACATTTACACTAATAATCATTTCCTAACTATATCATTTGGTAAGATATTTATATTTTAATTATATTAATCATTTAATAATTAAATAATTAAATAATTAATTAAATACAAATATCTCAAATATATGTATTATATTTACTTTAAATATCTCAAATACATATATTAATGATATATGTCAAATATATTTATTTGACAATTTATTAATGTGTATTTAATAATATCATATATTAAATACAAACACACGTTAATTAGGAAATGACGGTTCGGTCCGTTCGCATGTATTTTTCGTTTAACGTTTAAACGATTTATAAATAATCACTATTATTTATAAAAGTCGTCCTAGTGCTCTACGAGTATGTTTCATTAGTGAGACTCTCTAGATTCGTGTATATCCGTCACAAAATCCAATTTCGTGTCCATAATTTACCCACCCGTAAATTATGACGATCACAGATAAACTAGCTGAATCATACAGGTCGAGGTCATTGCATACGTATAATCCTTCCGTCATAGGTATCCGGATAATCCCAGAGATATAGATGCAAACGTCAAATCTCTATAGGTATTATCACATCGACGTTTCTATTAGCAATCTCTAAATAACATTCGGAACTTACTTCCGAAGTATACTGTGGCCACAGATTTAACAGACTGCTAATCATTTATGGACTACCTATGCTCTGTACACAGAACTGACGGATCCTATCTTGATACACACAGGATATCTTGAGGATCGGTCCACACCCAACGAACAGGCGGAGGTATGATCTAAATAGATCGGTGACGTGACTGCCATCTAAGTGTGGAGGATGTCTCATACACCCACAGTGGTATCTCAAGTCGAAGGACCAATATACTACTCAACCCGAGAAGATTCTTATTGACGTTGGTGTACCATCCATTAAGAATCTTCGGTGAGTAGTTCAGTGTTTATCCACTATAAACACCTACACGTCTATACGAGTCTCCCCAGACTTATGGTTCATTGGGATAAACCATTGGACCAAGTCTCGATATACGACATGTACTGGTCTCAACGGATTTGACTAACCGACCCGTGTTAGTAAATCTTGACCTGGAACTATGTTTGATAATATACATTTAGTAGTGACACTTCACAATGTCAATTACAAACTACCTTTGTAACTGTGTAATGTATTATATATTATCGGGCCTTTGTCTAATATATACATATCACTAAACCACATTTAGTTTCAATCTAATCGTAATCAGATCGAATACGTATATAAAAATAAGAGGTGCAACCATAAATAAGTAATATTATGGAAAATGTGGATGTTCGTATTCATGAATCATAATTAAATATGGTCCGTATTGGCGCTCTGAGCACCAACCCCAACAAACATAGCACCAAATCCTCCACCAAACATGCAAGCATATTTGTTGGAAGTTTGACAATTTTTATTTTTTATTTTTTTAATTTTTTATTTTGAAAATGACTTAAATAATTACACATAACATACTTCCGAATGTTTTATCAATTTCGGTCATGGAACCTTCAGAATTTGAAATTATTATGAACTTCAAAGTTGTTTATCTTTGAGTCGTCTTTAATTTGGAACTTGAATCACCTCAACCCGATATCGGAGAAAAATGTTATGCCCAAACTATGACAATTGTGCAAAGTTGGAATTTCTGAAATTGCACTTCGTTAGAACGCCATTTCAAGTTTCCAATCTCCAAAATCAAAATATCAAGTCTAGTTTTTGCCCTTATTTGTTCCACATTTCATCCTAAATGATTTCATTAAGTCCCAATTTTATTTTATCTATAAAATAAACTAAAACACATCAAAACATTCATCAAACCCAAGAAACTAAACAAAATATTAGGTAAAAGATGCGGTAAATATTGATATATTTTCCGCTCATCAGACATATTTTAGCACGACGCATTTTAGCAAACGACACATTTTAGCAGGAAATTTACAGTTTTACATTTTTTGTCAGTTTTCCACTATTTTGGCCCCGAATCACTTCCAGAGAGTCCTGTTATTTTATTTATCTACAAAATAACACAAAACACATCAAAATATTCACAAATCTCAAGAAACTATACAAAATATTAAGTGAAATGAGTGAGAAATAGTGATATATTTACCACTCATCACCTTCCTGAAAGAACTATTTTTGGAGTGTGGGGGCCATTTTACTTCGTTCCCCATCTTCTTGAGGACTGAGATCAGTTCTCCTGGAGAAATAGTGAAGTTGTAGCCTGGAAGTCTTGGGATGTGCCTTGTCTTGGATTCTCTATGGTAATGGTTGAGGATAAAAATCTTGATTAAGAGGGTGATGGTCCCTCATTTGATGAACCTTTACGTCTATTGACCGCGGACCTTTGCAAGTGAATTCTTTGGGTCACTTGGGAGGATTCTTTATTCCTTCATTTTGTAAATTAGAGGAACCTTCTCTCTTTTTGTTCCTTTTTATATTCCTCCCATCTAATTTTGATTTGGGCTCAATCCATCATTTGATCCATAGTGTAGCATCAGACTTTTGTTAGCTTCTTATAAAGTCCACTGTCCGCCAGAAGCCAATTCCTGAAGGCTTCAATAGTAGTCGGCTGGTGGAGATCCGGAATGAATATTCTCTCTTTGTTGAAACGTCAACGTAGCCTCGCAGAGCTTCTCCTTTTCGCTGCTAAATTGCATTGAGGTCGTCTGTGGTTTTCTCAAGTTTACAGGAGCTGGCAAAGTGTTCTAAAAACTTATCAACTAGTTCTTGATACAACCCAATAGTTCGGTAAGATAGATCTGCGAAACTACGGAAAAACCAACTTACTGCAGAAACTTTCTGGAACTCTCCGGAAAGGTAAAGACTAACTCATTATCACTCATTTCAAATTATTTACTCTTATTACAGTGCACTGAACCCATTGGATTTATCAAATTCCACTCAAGGTTTTTTTTTTTGTGGAAAATCCTTCGAAAAGTCCACGGATTGTCCAAACCCAATCTTGAACAATCCATACCATTTCTGTTTCTCCCAAAATATTTATAGCATGCTTATAATATCCAATATAATGCTTGGGGATGCCCATTTAGCTTAAATACTCAATTTACGTATTTTGGGAAAACCTTCCAAAAATTTCCGCAAATGCTTTTGGAAGGATCCTAAGTCCCCCAAAATTTTCCAGAATCAATCCATTATCAATAATTAACCATAATTTCAAACTTTACTCTTACATGGGCATCAACTGACGTGAATTCGAGTTTTACCAGAAAGCTTTCGTACCGTTCAAGATCAATCTCAAATTTTACGATTTCAATCAAACTCATATAACTACTCATTATTAGGCTATTGAAGCATAATAAATCATAATATAATAATTTGATGAACTACGAATGTTACTAGAGGCTTCTGAAGTTATTCGAAAAATTTCTGAAATATATAAAAATAACGACTTTTTATCGGGATATCTTACCGAGCTTTTGAGACCACCAACGAACTCCAAACGAGCCCACGAATGCGCTGGTATGGTCGGAATTTCATTCGGAGCACCTGATCTTTATGGGCCCATGACCAGCCATTTCTTACCTCGTTTTGTATGCAATCGAGCACATATAAGAGAAATAACATCACCATATTGTAGTACTCTTCGAGGACTTCGATTTGGTATATGGATCGACCCATGAAGGTGTCTAAACTTTCCGAATTGAACCTATGAAGACAGTGACCTTTTCCTCCTTCCCGCGAGAATTTCGGCCACCCCAGGAGGTGCCGATCAGCGCAACCGACGATGGCCGAAGGGCCGTCCGTGGGTGTCAACTCCTCCCTCTCTCTCCAACGTGTGTGTGTTACTGTTGGGTGTGTGTGTGTTTTGGGGACTAAACTACAATATGCTGAAATTTTTGGTATTTTATACTTACAATTTCGGAAATTGCAATCCGGTCCTCGGGTTATTAATGAAAGAAGGTACCACATTATCCATATATCTTGTCCCACATATTTTTTTCTCCTATTCCAACATCATTTGTGGTGTTCTTCGTATTCGACATAGATCTCGAGAATAACAAAATTGACCTAGATATGTAATGTATTTAGAATATGTATCCAAATAGCATGGAATGCTTGATTCAATTGTGTGTTTACTTGTCATAAATTGGAATAGGGAATGTGGATCATTACTATAAGGGGTATTTATTTCATAAAAATAAAATGAGAATGAGAATAAGATTGGGCTAGGGCTTACAATTTAGGAAATGACAAAATGAGAATCTCATTCTCACCACCGGGAATGTGATTCTCATTACCAAATGTTTAGGGAAAATTAAAAAATTATCCTAATTAATATTTAATAAATTAATATTAAATAAATATATAATTTTAATTATTATAATTTTAATTATAAATAATTAAAATAATAATGATGATGATACGTAATTAATAAGTTAAATAAACTAATAATAAATATATAATATATAATATTAACTAAGTGAATTTTTTTTACTTAATAATGAATCAATAATAAACAAAGAAAAAATAATAAATAATAAATTAATTTAACTAAGGATATTTTTGTAAATTATTAACAATTTATTTTGATTACTAAAGTAAACATATTAATGAGAATATTACTTGATTCCGATTACGATTTTTACAATTAAGTAAATAACTTATTTTTATTCCAATTTACCATTTTCATTCCAGCTCATTTCGATTCCAGACCATTCCAATTACTAGTACGTAAACACACCACAAATTTCTTCCAAAGATAGCACTCAACAATTATTTAACACCCTCATCGGCTCTATTCATTTGTTTGCTTGGTATTTTTATAGGAGTAATAGTCATATAATCATTCTGATTCTCTATAATTCATTTTTCCTTTAAAATATGAGAATGACCAAATTTACATGTGGATAATCTTATTTATATGTGGAAAATCTAATTTGTCCTAAATAAAAATTAAGAATAACTATCAAATGAAGTGAATATGAACCATTAGATTAACCCTAGAACTACAACTACTTCTTCTTTACTTTGTACATTTTTCACTTTGTGATTATCATAAAATTTTCATTTTGCACTTTTTTCATTTCGCGATTGTTATAAATTGTTCACTTTGCACGTTCTTAAATTCATAATTGTTATAAATTGTTACAAGATTCATATAACTTTTCATTATGAATTAATTGTCAAAATTCAAATATGTTTTAATGAAAGGCCTCCAAGGAGTGTGAATTGATGGTATAAGCCTTATGATTTGGTTGTTCAAGGCCTAGGTTCGAATTCAGATAATACAGTTCTTGTAAGAGCGTAGAGCAGCCGATGATTTTACATACTTTGCTTAAATTCGGGTCGGGTGGTTTGACGGTAGAGTTTCCAAAAAATTATCTTAACAAAAGTTATTAATGGAATTATTTATATATATATATATATATATATATATAAAGTTCAAAATCGAAAAGAGTTAAATTGATATTTCGTTATTAAAAGTAAGATTCAAAACTCATATCTGTAAATGCTCCAAAAGTCCTTAAAACTCATTCATTTATGCTAAAAAGTGCAAAATAATGGAAGAGGTTTTAGTAAATCAATATGAATGAAGATTATTTTGATACAAATATAAAATTTTATTCCTATCTAAGAAAATGTAAAAAATTAAGGATACTATGTTGTTACTCTAGTAATAATTTGTTTAAATTGAAGCATATTCTATTGTTTTTCATCATTCCTATTGAAATTCTTTTTTTTTTCCACACAAAATTATCATTCAAAATAAAAAAAATATATTGAAAGATAGATTAAACTTTAAATTGTACGATTTTTGGAAATCGAAAATCAAACATATTAATCAGCCAAATCGCTTGAATTTTGACGTCGGTTTAAAGCGATCACAATCGAACAGGTTGAATCACTCAAATAATGATCCAATATTAAACATCAATTAATCAGTACTTAAACTGCCCTAACCCAAGCATGATTGGCAGATGGAAGAGCATTTGTTAATTCATAAAAGAAATATTAACTTAATATTTCGTTCGATATTTTGAAGTATTTTTTACGTGTTTCTAATAAGGTCGTGACCACGAGGGAGGATGTTTATAGTACTGATTACTGAAACCATTTTCGAACGTGTTTGGTTCCATGGGAATGAGGCGAGAATATGAGTAGAAAATGAGGTTAAGTAGAGAATGTTAACGACATATTCTTAAGATGAATTTTGATGATGCAACACTAGAAGTCTTTGATACGCATTAGCGGATATTACAAAAAGATGTTGAAGCACATTGGTGGTGAAGAGTAATGAATGTGAAGACTCAAGCGACAAACAAAGAATATCTTGTGTAGTCTTAGTTTATGGCTCTCTTTATAAGTGAGTTGTTAATTTAAGTCTCTAAGTAAATATGACATATGCTCATTCATATAGATACATTAGGGTCATGTGCAAAATATTTTAAACCTTCAAATCCTGCATTTTGGCCCTGACACCGACATACCGCTGCCACTGCTCTGTTATAATACATAACGGTCACCCATACTGGTCTATCTGAAGTTTGCATAGTTATTGGAATGGTCATAGAGCATACCGGTTTTCATATCGGTAAACCTTCATATCTTTCATGCTCTCAGAAACCGACATGAACCATACCAGTCCCTATATCGGTAAGTCAAACAGCATATTGGGCTCCATACCGGTCAGTAATCTGATATAGCGTTTAAATCTTCTAATGATAATATAGACATTACACTTTAACAGACCGACATACCGGCCTCTACAAACCAGCATATCGGTCTCAGACAGAACAATTAGGGCAGTTTACACATTCACTATATATTGAGCCCCAAATTCATTTTTGCTAACTCTTGCACCTTCAAACAATTTTTTCTAATGCAAAAACATAGAGTTTACAAAACATCCATCATCATACACTCTCATACTCAAGCTCACACACTACACCTTCATGTCATTAGTGGTGAGCTTTGATTTCTTGGTTTAGTAACTCACACTAAATCTTCATTATTTTTGTGAAAGCCCAAGTTGTATTTTAAACTTTCACTATCAAACACTGGAGGTTGTGAAATCCCTTTGTGAGTGGGTATACTCAAAACGGTGATTTGTAAGGGTTTTAGAGTGAGCCATTAGAAAACTCTAGTGTAAAGGTTTGGAGTGAACCTAGAGGACAAAACTCTTCGTTGCGGGTGAGCCACGGAAAACTCGGTGTAAGTTATGGTTTCAACTTAATGGAAATCTTCAAGCGCGGCTTGGGGGAGTGGACGTAGGCATTGTTGGCCGAATCACTATAAACCATCGAGGGTATTTTCTCTATCTCTTAACTGTTAATTATCGCAAGTTTATCTTCATATTTGCATATTAATTAGAAACTTATTATTAGTGAATATATTGTGATTGAGAAAATCGACCTAAGCTAAATTGGTAAAGTTATTGGCTTAGTAGCGTAAAATCGACAAAGATTTTTATTTCCGCAATATTATGTCATGACCTAATTCACCCCTCCTCTTGTGTATAGAGAGTTTGTTTGGTGTAGCTTGTAGGTAATTTCAATTGGTATCAGAGCGAGGTATTCTCAATAAAAATTTAATCGTCCAAGAATCGATCATGGCATCTACAAGCTATTCATCAAATCTTACCGAGAGATTTTCAACCACTAGACCTCCCTTCTATACCGGAACCGACTATAGCTATTTGAAGATGAGAATGTTGAACTACTTTCTTTTTGTTGATGTGCAATCCTTCAAAGTGATCACACAAGGTACAAGAATGCCAATGAAGAAGGATAACAATGGTGTGAAGTTTCCAAAGTCACATTTTGAATGGACCGATGAGGAATACATGTAAGCCTCCTTAAATGATAAGGCACTCAACCATCTTCTTTGTGCAATTGATCGAAGTCAAATTAATAAGCTTTCGGAGTTTGAAAATGCAAATGAATTGTGGAAGTCCTTAGAAATGGTCTATAAAGGCACAAGCCAAGTAAAATAGTCAAATATCAACTGGTTCATGTGCGAGTTAGATAACTTTAAAATGGAAGTCGGTGAGAAATTGAGCATATGATTTCTAGGTTCATAATGATTGTGAATCAACTTAGTGCGTTAGGAAAAAACATTTACTCTAGTGATCAAGTGAAGAAAATTCTTAGGTCACTCCCTGAAAAATATAGGTTTTGCACATCCTCCATCAAATAATCAAATAATGTCAACAATTTGAAATTAGATGATTTAGTTGAAAAACAATTGGAATATGAGATGGAGCTCAAGATGAACCTAAGGGAAGAAGAATAAAAGAATAATAAGAGATTAACACTTAAGTCATTTATGAGAAAAGGAGATGATGCTAGCTCTAGTGATAAAAAAGAAGATAGTGATGATGAGTTGGCATATATGACCAAAAAATTCAAGAAGTTCCTCAAATCCAAAAAATATAAAGGGACATCTCGGATGGATGAAAAGAAATAAGAAAATTGGCCACAAAAGCTTAAGAAAAACAAGATTATTTGCTATAAGTGTGAAAAACCGAGTCATGTGGCTGTCGATAGCCCATTGAGTAAATTCAAAAGAAAATTCAAGAAGAAAGCAATGAAGGCAACTTGGAGCGATAGTGACACTAGCTCATCCGATGAGGAGATTGATGAGAGAACAAATCTAGCTTTTATTGCTATTGATGATCTAGATGAAAGCGATGAAGAAAGGGTACATGATTCCCTTGAATATGGTGAATTGCTTGACATATTCAAGAAGAAAGCAATAGGATTTACTCAGAAAGAAGCACAAATTGATTAGAAATGAGCATTCATCACTATTAAATGATAATTCATCACTTGTTGAGAAGTACCTGTGTAGAATCAAGTAAAGAAAATTTATTAGAAATATCTGAATCTAATTGTGTATTTGATTCAAGAAAATTAGTTGTACAAATTTCCATATGGTCAGAAATGAAATGCATGAAAAAAAATCGCATGATTAAAAGATGAAAAGTTAAAACTTGAAAAGATAATATCTAGCAAGTCATCTAGCTCAAATACATATGATTGTAAATTTATTATGAATGAAAATGTTATTTTAAATAAAAAAAATTGTGAATTTGCATAACAATATTGCAAATTTTATTTTGGGAGAGAAAAATTTTAATATGCTAATTGGATTCCAAAGATGTGCTTTTAAAAAAGAACGATTATGATATTGGTCTTACATCAAAAGATAATTTTTGAAAAATTATTTTGTAAAGGCATTCAATTCTCATACACATGTTACTTTTAATGAAAATATCGCATGTCATGCATATAATAAGAAATGGCACAAAATATTTGAATGCATGAACAAGAATGTAAATGCATGGATTCCCCAATGAATCAAAATTAACCCACAAGGATAAGTGTGGCAATGGGCCGGGCCGGACCCAGCCTCAGGCTGTATCCGGCCCATTTTTTAAAAAAATATGATGATCAGGCAATAGCTAAAACCTTTGGGCGTTGCGACGCCGACAAGTGTGCGTCGCGACGCGGTGCGTCACGACGCGACCTGTTTTCTAGTATAATGTATATATGAATTTTTTTGTTTAAGCCTGGGTCGGGCCGGACCGGGGCTTAATGTGCTGAGGCCGACTCGGGCCCGAGCCCGAGCCGGGCATCTAATTCTAGGGTTCTGCCTGTGATTTTTTATCCCGAGCGGGCCGGACCGGGTCCGGGTTTTTCTGTCATCCCTATCCATGGATGATTACTCCCAAAAAGTACTTGCGGTTATCGCAGTATAGTTGGAGTGTCGATTCCTCAGAGAGATGATTACAAAGAACTGATTTACTTAAACAAAACGTTAGCAGTAACTTAATGAAAAGAAAGATTGAATTGATAATATAAGATAAAAACTATGGAAAATATATTGAAGAATATCAGTAGAGATAAAACAGCAAAGCTTAAGGAATTCCTCTTGTATCAACTCTCTATATTCAGTTATTGATTCCTTTTTATTACACAATTGAAGGTTTCACATCTCAAACTAACAATCGGAAGATATTTAATTCTACACCTATTACATTCTAGGGTAATTGATGATTTACTATGTCTATGTTAACAGCATACAAAGTTATCGTTACGACCTATCTAACGTCGACAATATACTCTTAGGCAATACTGCAGCAGAAGACCAACTCATAAAATAACTTTTCCAGTCACAACTGGGTTCCCCAATCACACATAGAAAAAGCATGATTGAATCTATATGCAAGTTGAATAAACACAATCTCTGGATTCATAAATCGTAGAATAATAAAGATAAATAAACATCAATTGAATTAAACGTTAAGAGTACTTAGGAATCAACAACATGGATATAAAAACTTAAATACAAGAGTTCATCCTTAACTTTGTCTGGGAGATTAGTTCTCCATGCAGAAGAGAGATATAGCCTGGAAAGATCGGAGAGACGTCATGTCGGCTTGAAGTTCTTTGTCTTTCTCTATCGAAATTATGTTTGTGGCTTTTTGATGTGTATTTCTGTTTTGTTTCTCTTTGTTTTTCTCCCTTTCTACAGTTTTGGACGAAGTTGAGTTTATATAAGGAAGCCCTGGAGTCCATATATGCGTAAAACATGAAAAAAATAAGCTTTTGGGACTGTTCCGGGGCACCGCGGTGCTGGCAAGTGGCGTCGCGGTGCCAAACCTGCTGGATTTTGTATGTGTTGATGATTCAGGGGCGCGTCGCGATGCCAATGAAGAAGCATCGCGACGCATGGCAAATTTCTGGTTTCGTCGATTCTGCGATTCAGCTCTTCTCGCGTGCTTCTGATGCGTCCGCAAGGTCCCGAAACATGTATAATTGCTCCAAAATTCATATTTCATTGCTCCTAATAATAAAGAACCAAATAAACTCTAATTAAGATTAAATATATGATAATTAAGCCGAGTTAGCGATATTCAAAGTACACTTTCATGCACTTATCACAACCTCCAACCAGCTTATTGCTAATCCCTAGCAATTCAAGCGTAAAATAAAATAAGAACTAAATAAATAAAATTATCTAAGCCACTTTCGTAGGGATCACGATTGCATTTAGCGTATGCAACAAGCCATTAAACCCCTAGGTGGCCTTAGTAGACGAGTTATAGTCTCGTGAGGGCTTACAGCGACGACACCCACAACCATCATTTAAAATATACAATCATGCAAAAATAACATAATGAAATAGTCCCAATAGTTACACATATTATCGTCCTCAAAGAATGTCTAGTAATGAAATTAGAGAACTTTCAAAGTACTCAATGTAACTCAAATCCAAATTCTTGAATAAATCATCTAAGCCAGACTCACAGTGTGTATGTGTAAAGGATCATTCACGGCTTGACTCAAAGGTAAGCAAACTCAATGATTTCGTTTAAAAATTGGTATTCAATGGGTCAAACCAACCTAGATATCTCAATTATGCTCTATAATTGCCTTTATGTGCTCAGTATGGTATGCTTTTTCTTTTCTTTTCTTGTCTCTTTCTTTCTTTTTTTTTTTTTTGAATTTTTCTCTTTTTCTTTTTTCTTTCAACACACCTACCCTTTAAGGTAGCATTTCTCCTCATGGTGATCCTAACACTTGCCAATGGGTAGCTTCACGCTTATTAGTTATAAGTGGTTTAATTTCTTTCTTTCGTGACTTTTTCTTTTTATTTTTAACCATACCACACATCATAACACTGGAAAATCATGGTAGATATTTAAGCAAACGGTCATTAATCAACATGCAATTTTTTCAACTGGTCACCTTGCAAACTACATAGGCTTTCACTGCTAAAAACTTATATTTAAATGCTTACGAGTTTAACGTAAATCAATTACTCAAAGCATCAGATACAAGTACATCATGAACTTATCATTTCTAAGTTTTCATCCTAAGGCAAAAAATATCATCATTGGACTTATATTTTACTATTAAGGGCTAAAAACAAACAAAAAAATAATTCAATTTTTTTTATAACAGGTATTATCATGTGCATGCATACACCTCCACACTTAAAACTTGTATTGTCCTCAATGACGATAAATATAAAGAAAAAATATTAAGGAACAACAACAGGCGTGGAGTTGATCAGGCTCTTGCTGGTAAGACTGTAGTTGTGTGGCTGTGTAGATTGTGCTGACACCTGCATAAATACTCATGCAAACAACAAACATGCAATTAGCACACAATAAAAATAAAACTGAAGTAAATAAAATAAATAAAATAAATACAGATGCAAGGGTTGCCTCCCCTCTAACACTAAGTTTAACGTCTTCAGCCAGACGTAACCACTTAATGTTGTCATGGTGGCTTCCATGTAGTGAACTGATGAAGGCATGAGAAAGAATTTTGTCTAGCTATTGCAGTTTATCTATTGATCCCCCAAGGTCTGGTGGTTGAGATTATAGGCAGCACATATGTAAAATTTGGTTCAATCGCCTTTTTAACTTCTCAGGGATCATCTTCAAATGAGCACTAACTCTCATTTTCCTCCTTTTACGGTTCTTTGGGGTCAATTTCAGTTCGGGATAGTGTGATTCATGTTGTGAAGAAGCTGTTTCTGGTAAGACTATGTCTAGCATGTATGTATATTGACACTCATCATCACCTTGAGGTTGTTTTTCAACATGAAAATTATTTATTTCCAGTGTCATATTCCCAAATGATAGCTTTATGAGACCATTCCTGCTCCTTTTTCTTGTAAACCGTCTCCCCGGCAACGGTGCCAAATTTTTATTACGCCCAAAAAATACTTGTGGTTACTTGCGGTTATCACAGTATAGTTGGGGTGTCGATTCCTCAGAGAGATGGTTACAAAGAACTGATTTACTTAAACAAAACGTTAGGAGTAACTTAATGAAAAGAAAGATTGAATTGATAATATAAGATAAAAACTATGGAAAATATATTGAAGAATGTCGGTAGAGATAAACAGCAAAACGTCAGGAATTCCTCATGTATCAACTCCCTATATTCAGTTATTGATTCCTTTTTATTACACAATTGAAGGTTTCACATCCCAAACCAACAATCGGAAGATATTCAATTCTATACTTATAAAATTCTAAGGTAATCGATGATTTACTTTCCCTATGTTAATAGCACACAAAGTTATTGTTACGACCTATCTAATGTCGACAATATACCATCAGGCAATACTGCAGCAGAAGACCAACTCATAAAAAAAACTTTACCAGTCACAACTGGGTTCCCCAATCACACATAGAAAAAGCATGACTGAATCTATATGCAAGTTGAATAAACACTGTCTCTGGATTCATAAATCGTAGAATAATAAAGAATAATAAACATCAATTGTATTAAACGATTAAGAGTACTTAGGAATCAACAACATGAACATAAAATCTTAAATACAAGAGTTCATCTTTAGCTTTGTCTATGAGATTAGTTCTCCATGCAGAATAGAGATATAGCCTGGATAGATCGGATAGACTTCATGTTGGCTTGAAGTTCTTCGTCATTCTCTTTCGAAATTATGTTTGTTGCACTTTGATGTGTGTCTCTCTTCTATTTCTCTCTGTTTTTCTCCCCTCCTAGGGTTTTGGACGAAGTTGGGTTTATATAGGGAAGCCCTGGAGTCCATATATGCGTAAAACATGACCAAAATGAGCTTCTGGGACTGTTCTGGGGCCCCACGACGCTTTTGTATGTGTTGCTGATTTTGGGACGTGTCGTGACGCTCCTTCATTGGCATCGCGACGCGTGGCAAATTTTTGGTTTCGTCGATTCTGCGATTTAGCTCTTCCTATGTTCTTCTGACGCGTCCGCAAGGTCCCGAAACATGTATAATTGCTTCAAACTTCATATTTCATTGCTCCTAATAACAAAGCACCAAATAAACTCTAATTAAGATTAAATATATGATAATTAAGCCGAGTTAGCGATGTTCAAAGTACACTTTCATGCACTTATCAATGGACCGAAGAAATTTTAGGTGCTAAAATGTACTTAAATGATTTTCTATAGGGAGTTTTGGAAACGGTCATAATGAGAAATGCGAAATGATCCTAAAAACTCAACAAAGATGAGGAAATAGCTCAAAAATAAAATAATGTCAAATGCAATCCTCAAAAATATATGAGCTCGATGATTGGTGAATTTTTCACTTTGTGACAACGATAATGGGAAAAATCTGTGTTTATAGAAATATTATTACAGTTTCCTCCAACTTTCCTCCAGCTTATATATGTATGCTTATTTCAATAGATATGAACTGAACTTGAGTTTGAAGCATACTAGTGATTAGGAAAATTATATTTCAATTGGTTTTTCATTTGGTATCATTTTATGCTTAATCACAATTATTAATATTGAGACTTATTGGTTTATATGATATATGTGATCTTTTTTGCTTAGCATTGAATATGTCTTGCCATTGAGTATTATTGTTTGAAAATGAAATGCATGAATATTGGCTTAACTTGGGTGATTTTGATGTTCCTTGCATGAATTTTATATTTATGGTAATAGGGGAGAAATGTATGAAAATGATAAATGTGTATGCTTATTAACTTTTTGATATGTTTTATGCACATATATTATTTGGTATCTCATGGAACTAAATTTTTACTTCTCCATCCTATTTGATAATGTAAAATGGGGAGAACTCATGAGAATGAGATTAAAACTTATGTTTCCCCACCCTTGTTTTAAAGGGGAGAAAATTTGTGTACTAATGTGTTTGTCTAAGTTTTATACAGCTATATTGAAGACGATCACACATTGAGGGAGAGCTAATATTAAGGGGGAGCAAAATCGTCAATAAATTTGGAATTCTCAAATCTCAAGTTTTAAAGGTTGTCATCATCAAAAAGAGAGAGATTGTTAGCAAAATATTCTCAAGATGAATTTTGATGATACAACACTAGAGGTTTTCGACGAGCATTAGCAGATATTACAAAAAGACATCGAAGCACATTGGTAGTGAAAAGCAATGGATATGAAGACTCAAGCAACAAACGAAGAATATCTTGTATAGTCTTAACTTAGAGCTCTCATTGTAAGTGAGTTGTTAATTTAAGTCTATAAGCTCATAGGATATATGCACATTCATATAGATACATTATGTTCATGTGCAAATTATTTTAAATTTTTAAATCATGTATTTTGGCATTGAGACCGGCATACCGGTCCCCTACACCGGCATATAAGTGTCTCTGCTCTGTCATGAGCAGCTATACATAGCCTCTGGAACCGGGCTACCCCATACCGGTCACCCATACCGGTCTATCTAGAGTTTGCATAGTTACTGGAACCAGCATAGAGCATATCAGTGTTCATATTGGTCAACCTTCATATCTTACATGCTCTCGGAAACCGACACGGACCATACCGATCCTTATATCGGTAAGCCAACCGGCATACCGGGCTCCATACCGGTTAGTAATTCGGTATAGCGCTTAAATATTCAAATGGTAATATAACCGCTATATTTTGACAAACCGACATATCGATCTCAGACAGAACAGTTGGGGCAGTTTATCGCAATTCGCTCAAATCGCAGTTATAATAATTTACTACTGATTTCCTAATAAAGGGTAGCAACAAATTAAACTCATATTAAGAATTCAGTGTACAAAGAAAAAGAATAATAAAATTTAACAAATGTTAAAATTTAGGGTAATTATTATTTAACTACTTCAAAAATTGAGAAATAACAAATGGATATAAAAAGTATTTGAGTGTAATATTTTATTAGTACATCTTTAAAAATTTTACATTTTACCAAAAAAATTACATTTTACTACTATATCTTTACAACACCTTACATTTTAAAATATTATACCATAATACTTCTTGTGTCTATTTATTATTATCCTCTATTTTTTTTTTATAATAAAATGTAAAATTTGTAAAGATATAATAATAAAAATATTACACTATAATATTTCTTTTACATATTTGTTATTTTTCAATTTTTAAACTAGTAAAATGATAATAACCTTAATATTCTGAATGCTATTTAAATCCCAGTCTGGTAAGAAAATGATTAAAAAGGATGACGTTATTCCTACCAGCCTACCACACCATTCCAATAAAAAGTTTAACCACGAATTAGAGCAACTCGAAAAATAAATTATTATCCAAAAGACTCTTCAAATAAAATTAATGTTATATTATTTTAATCAAATTGAATGAACTCACTTTAATTATGTGAATATTATGTATAAATAATTATAAGTAATGATGAGGATGTGTATAAAAATTTATATTATATTAACAGAAGAGATAATGTAAATAAATTTATATGATTTAAATCAAATTTAATGATAATTACTTTATTTATATTATTTTAATATATAAATAATTATTAGTAAGTTCAACCATCACTACTACAATAAAATAAAGATGAAATATTATTTAATAATATTTGAAGAGAGATAAATCACTCATCAATATTGAAGAGTGAGAAATAAAATTCAATTTAAAGAATCTTAATTGATGTTTCTTTTGAAAACAATTTCGATGATGGGACTCTTTAATTTAGTAACTAAATAATATTTGAAGAGTGTTTTGAAGTTGCTCTTAGGCACTCAAAGTCAAACCAAACTAAACAAAAAATTTTCCTACTAGGTGGGTCCACTACATGTATTTTTTGACGCCATTATATTCAATAGTGAATTATTATCTCAAAAATGTTTAATGAGACAAAACCCTAAATTTAAATGTTTCCATATTATGATTTTGTCGGGGTTATACGTAAAACTAGAACAAAGAGCAACAAAACCCTAAATTTACATGTTCTCATATTATGATTTTGTCAGGGTCATAACTCAAACTACAACAAAGAGCAGCATCGGCTAAAGAAAGAATTGAAAATAAAAGAAGCTATAAACATAATAAACTGCCAAATCCAAGTTAATTTCCAATGAGAGATGTCAAAAGTGCCAAAACAGCAATCACAATCATAATATTCAGGAAATAGTTTGACCGTAGGGGCGTATCTGGGCTTCCACCAACTGCTTCATACTCTGCCCGTATCTTCTGCTTCATATCGTCTGACAGCTCTCTCTGCAATTCAAATAGGCAACCCTCATTGAATTTTATTCTTTCACCTTCATTTAGACTTCCATGTTTTAGATATCACACAGGATTTGGAAAAAAAAAAGCTTCATCTTGTATTATTAATTCACACGCCACAAGAAAACAGGATACTTGTTTTTTTAATCCTGCAGCAAATCATGAAGAGTTGAGAAGATGAACAATTTGCACATGCACAAGCTCCTTTTATCATGGAAATAAAAAAAAATGAAGCAATTTTCAACGACTACCAACTGAAAGAAGTTAATTCATAATTACAACCTTCCCAGACGAATACTTGGCCGCTACAAACTTCTCAGGAGTAGCACCATCATCTAGCACAATACCCTGATCACCAAATTCAACAATCAGTTTAAAAGCTTACTTTTCTTTTTAACCATTATCTTCCAAAACATATTTATTGATACAGGCACCATAAGAGTTCGGCAAGACTAAAATTCCACTTGCCATTTTCAGCCAGAACCACAAGATTGGTACATGTGCAGTTATTTGGCACTCTAAATATGCTTGTTTGTTAGAAAACTCATTAAGCTCTTCCAAATATTACAAAAGTAATTCAAATAAACCCCTACAACAGATCGTTTGAAAAATAAGTTATTAAAATTGTGTCTTATATCCGTGACATTTTCAAAATTTCAAGGAACGGTGATAAAAGAGTGTTTCTTGTCAAAAGCAATGCTGTGATTACATCAGGGTCGTAAAAGCACTTAATACAAGCAGTCTTAACAAACCTCAGGAGGATCAAATTTTGCTCCAAGGTTGCTGAGTTTGGCATGGGCTTCAGCATAATCCTTAAAGAATGCTTCCTGATCCTCAGCATATTTCTCAGCATATACCTGCAAATCATGCAAAATTTATTAGCTATAAATGATGATTTTACTTCGCCATGTTACACTACAATCTATTTAAAATTTACCTTGAAGGAAGGATCTTCAAAAAGAGCAGCATCAGTGGGCAGCACGAGTAAATCTTCATCTCTTCTTTCTTTGATATCCTGTTAGATAAATCACAGTTAGCAAGTGGAAGGAATATGCTTTTCCAGTGTCCCCTCTATTTCTCACAATAGCAAAAGTATATGGAGAAAGAGAGAGACTGCATAATGACTTCAAACCTTGAAGTAGGAGTTGTCAAATTTCAACCATTGCACTGTCCAGGACTGCCCTCCAGGTGCTCCTGGTCCATCTTTCTGTCATGCCGTATTTTTAATCAAATTATCAGCCCTTTGTTATAGCTATTTACTCTTGTAGCATATTATTATCATATTGTCGAGTCAACCACAATAAACAATTCAGAGGAAGTAATAGAAAGGTTCTCTATGGTAACTCCCAAACAATTAAAGAGGCTTCGTACCGTGTACTTTGTTTCTGGCTTGCCCCAACCACTGCGGTCAGGTCTGGACCTTCCCAGTGTATGTGCACCGGATAAGGCAACTATTTCCTGCAGATCAAAGAACTATTTTAATAAACATCACACACTATTGAGGTAACAAAACAACCAAGTCTGCCTTACAATCTAGTTTACCTTGTCATTTAATCCCATTCTATCAAAAACCTCTCTTAAATGTTCAGCAGGCGACGGGGGCCCAGCAGCTGCACACAGATTGGGTACTTCAAAAGTTAGAGAATCCTAAAAATAAAAAGTTGGAAGTTTTGCTATAAAAGAGATATAAGCATACAACTTAACCATACACTTAAACAAAATTTGACAGTATGGAATAAACAGCTATTCAAAACTCACCCACTTCATAAAACAATAGGTTACATCAGAGATTAAACAATGCATACGGCTGGAAGGACATGGGAAATGTTACAAGACTTATGAACAACTATAATCCCAATTGATCAAT
>SKCR01043351.1:0-59317 GCA_019454045.1 Zanthoxylum bungeanum | reverse complement strand
TTAGAGGCTCGAAGCCGTTTTTCGCGCATCGCAAGGAACACTCTGAGGTAAGTGGATATACATTTACTTAACTGTATTAAAATAATATTTAATTATTAATTAATATTTTTCCTCTGCAGCAAAGCAGCATGAGAGAGGTGTTGCAGTCCCTCCCGATGTCAGATTTTCTCCAACTCACTCACTGCACTCAAAATAAAGGTTGGGTGAACAATGCCTCATGAGAGTGATTTATAAGTGTATAATTACATAAATTATGCAAAATTTCAGTATTTTCAGTATTTTTTAATTAACACAGAATCTTAAAATGTATGAACGCGTGGTGGATATCCAGACACGGAACCTCACGCAGGGCTTACAGCTTTTGGCTGATGAGGAACTTTAGCGTCGGGTGTTCCAGAACACCACTTCTTATTACGTCGGGCTTGACACTCGTCGAAAGGTGGCAGTGGCTACTTCTCGATCGTCTGACTCCTCAGAAGATGTCACTGTCTTGAGGGAGCAGTTGAAGTTGATTCAAGACCGAATGAAGATGCAGAATTCCGAGATGATGAGGTAGAATGCTAAAATGATACGGCAAAAGCAAGAGCATGATCGGAAAATGGTAAACTTGCTCGAGCTTGTAGAGAGATTGCTCACTCAGGCCAGTCCTACAGGATCAACCTCCATAGTTACTCTAGGCTCGACGGATGCAGCATCGGCCCTGACCGATCGTCCTGGATGATTTTTTATTTAATGTAATACAACTTTTTAATATAATAAAGCATATATTATATATATAATAATAATTAATTTAATTTTTTAAAATTTAAAAATAAAATATATATTTAATTATCAATAATTATATATTAATAATATTTTAATTTTTTAAAAATAATTTTAGATAAATTTGGCAATGCTAAATGTCTGCATTTAGCGTCGACATCATAAATATATATGCTAATAGTTGTTTATTTTCAGCGACGCTAATGTGACGACATTAAAAGTCTATGATCTTTAGCATCGTCGTGCTCGCCGATGTGGAATTGTCCACTTTCTGCATCGTCGAATATCTATTTTAGCGACGACAGCCAGCGGCATCGAGTTGAATATTTAGCATAGCCTAAGTTTCTTTGATGTTAAAATCTTTTTCTCGGCCAACTTTTAGCATCCATTTTCTACGTCACAATATTTCAACGTCAAAAATTTTAGTGTTAACTTTTACCTTTTTTAACGTCGACATTTGGCAATGCTAAAAAACCGTATTCTTGTTGTATCCTTATGAATTTCTAATTTCTCCTTAAATTATTAAAGTTTTGAATAAATGTATAATCTATACTTTTCAATGTATATCATATAAAAAAAATTAATCTAAATAATAAACATTGGAAAAAAGATACATAAACAAATTGTACATTAAAAAATAGTAAATATCTCATTTTAAAAATTATAACAAAAATATCAATATAAACATTCAATCAAATCAAAAAATTATATGTTAAAATTATAATACAAAATGATATATAAATGTATATTATCCAAATTAAGCTGGACATCACGCGGGTTCTCAACTAGTTTACCATATACTAATGCAAATACTTGAAATAGTTTCTTTTGAAAGTCGATGTATCAAGATATGTAACTTTTAGCCTTGAACGTTATCTAGTGAATAACTATCAGATTTACTTGGCTGCCTAATGAATATTTATCTCGAATTTTTTCGTCGTTAATATAAACATAAACAATAATTATCACACAGTTTTTTCTCGATCATTTTTAGTTCTTACGATTGTATTCTTTTTGGTCCAGAATAATTTCAAGTTTCATAAGTACTATTAGAGAATTTAGCTTTAATACTTATCGTGGAAGCAACATTACTTCACACTTAAATATGAGATCTTCTATTATAGTATCATGCCATACTCAATTTGTAATTTTCAAGATAAAGAAATCATTAGAAACATATCTTATCATAATACTATACATCATTGTGTCATCATAGAAATATGAATGACTAATTAAGGATCCACAGGTACTTCCTTTGAATCACACATAATTTTACTTGTCTTTTTAACTTAGTTCATCTATAGTCAGGTAAGTTATGTTTCTATAATGATAATTCATAAGATATAGGCTTTAAACTTATTTCCATCGATAACTAATACACATGTTTTTTAGGTAAACCTTAAATAGATGGATTCGCTAATTTTTTTCATTTGCCTTGACATAATCAATCGAGATTATTCCATTTGAGAATAGTTATTTTATGGTATGAATTTATATTCTATAATGGACCTTGCAATATAGGAATGTCTCGAGGATATCCATGATATAACTGCACCATCTAAGATTAAAAAAATCGCTTTGATGTATGATATCCAATTGACATCACTTTATTCATCCGATATTACAAATCAACTACTTGAAAAATAGTGAAGTATTACTTTTTTGTAGTTAAAAAGTAGTAAAATGTACTTTATTCATTAATGGAAATATTAGTAGTTTATTAGTCAATTGATGGGAAAGTAATGAAGTGTTGATATTCATATTTAAAAGCAATATAGTGTTACTTCCTTATAATTAACATGTAAAATATTACACTTCAACAATTATGTATATAAAGTTAAATATTCTTATCGTGTCACGTGTCGATTTTATATTAAAATTATAAAATTAAATTAATAAATCTATTAATAAAGTTAAACATTTTTAAGCCTCATTATCGCACCACGTGGCGGCTTCATATTAATTTATAAAATTAAATTAATAAATTTATTAAATAAAAATACATATTACAATAAAATACATATTATAATTTCATAAGAATTCTATTATAACAAGAAAATATTTTATAATATCCTATTAAAAATAAAAAATACTATTAATTATCTACAATTAATTTTTTATTATTAAAATAATAAACTATTAACGTAAGAAATCTATTACAATATAAAAACATAATCTACTATTAAAGTAATAAGAAATCTACTAATTTAATTAATTAATTAATTAATTAACTAATATTTAAATTTATTATTATAATTATAAAATTAAATAAAGAACTTATTATAATAAGAAAACATATTATTATTATTATTATATTATTATTATTATTATTATTATTATTATTATTATTATTATTATTATTATTATTATATAAGTTAAATATTTTTAGGCCTCCTTCTCGCGTCACATGACATCTCACTATTAAATTCTATTAAATAAGAAACCTATTACAATAAGAATACATTAAATTATAAAATTAACATATCTCTAAAATTGGTTTTATTATTAAAAATTGAAATTAGAAACCTATAATAAAATAAAAATACAATCTTCTATTTTAGTAGAAACCTATAATTTAATATGTGTCACCTAATCTTTATAATAATTTTTTATTATTAAATTATAAAATTATAATATTTCTAAAATTAATTTTTTATTTTAAAATTATGAAATTAAAATGATAAATTATTAAAATAAGAAACTTATTGCGATATAAAAATAGAATATCATATTTATTATAAAATTATAATATTAAAATATATTTATAATTTTTTTAATAAATTATATAATTAAAATAATAAACCTATTACGATATAAAAATATAATATCTGATTAAAATAAGAAACCAATTAATTTTATTTATTAATTAATAATAAATAAGAAACCTATTATAAAAGAAAATTATAATAAATAAAAAAAACCTATTAATACGTGACACCTTATATCTACAATTAATTTTTTATTACTAAATTATAAAATTATAATATCTCTAAAATTAATTTTTTATTTTAAAATTATAAAATTAAAATAAGAAACCTATTACAGTATAAAAATAAAATCTTCTATTTATTATTAAATTATAAAATTAAAATAAAATAACAGTCGTTCACAAAAACTAGCCAATTTTTTAGTTTTTGGGTCTATTATTATTTGTTATTCTATTTTAATAATTTCTATAAGTTTTTTCATGAATTTTTTATTATTTGTTGTGCTTCATGATGTAAACTTTGATTATTAGCTCTTGTACAGTGACGGTCAAGATTTTAAGTTCGATAAGAAAATTTAAGTTTAAATTGAATAAATTACATTAATTAAATTTTGTTGGAATTCATGCGAAAGAAAATTAAATATTTTTAAAGTTATTTATAACTATAATATATTTTCAAATGAAAGAGTAAGATGAGAGAGAAATTCTAATGTAAATTAGAAATACTGTTTGATAATTGATAGACAAACAGAAGAAATATAAATATCAAGTGTACGTAAATCAATTGTTTTATTTATACTATAAACCAATTAGATTTAGATCATTTACAATATCAATACCTAAAATCTTAATCAAGATTTTTGTTATGATATGAAATGATAGTTAAAGACGTGTTCAACCCGCATAATGTGAGGGTCCTATACTAGTTATAATATAATTGGAGTAGTAAAAAAATAATGATCCATAATTTTTTCTAACGTGAATTGACATATAACTCCTGCCCATTTACAATAACTATAATTGGATTTGGACTCGATGTTGAGCTAAATTTTATATTGAATTTTTTTATAAATTATAATTAGTAATTTGTTGACGGGTGATTTTCGTCCCAGGGGCAGTTTCGAGATAACTCTCTCAAGCCAATCCTCCTTCAACCTTGAGTTTGTTTGGTTATGGGAGACCAAAAGTAAATGTAGCAAAAGGCAAAGGAGCATAAAATCGACAAAGAGAGTTTAACGTGGTTCAGCGGAGCAAGTCCGGCCTACGTACACGGGCATAAAGTGGGGTGTTGTTTTTATTACCAAACAGAGCTCAGCCGACCTATTTCAGGAAGGGTCTAAAGGAACCGAGCTGTTTGTCTATGTTTCTTTTTGCAAATGGTGCTCCTTCTTTTGTTACAAATTTCGATATCCCCCTTACAAATGAAACTAACTTCTCTTATATACTTAGAGAATTATAACACTATTCTCATGCTTCCATGACGCCACCCACGTGAATCTCTAGCTGATTGACGGGCTCTCTTCCCCAAGACTGTCTCGCCGAAAGCAAACATGACACCTGACGGCTTGTCACATCAACCTGTTTTAATCCATTGCCACACGCAATGTAATGAAGCTAGCCTGTAAAGAGCTCCCAAACAGTGGTGTATACCAGAGGGAAAAGTCCAAACTACCCCATTCCCATATCAGTCGTCCAGAGATCGGCCAGAAGATCTGCCGAACTACCCAAACAACTCCCGACCCGACCAACGTATCCGAGCTCATCATCCCGATCCAGGAAGAAAGATAGAGCTGAAACGAGTTACCGGGCTACAGTGGTCGGTCTCGGCTCTGATGTTGTCGGTCTCTGAGATTCGCATCATATTGTGTCATCTGGTCGGCCAGATCCGGGGAACTGGTCCGGGTTCTCTCCTTGGCCAAGGAATAACCCACGCCCTCGAAACATCTAACCCTTCAACAAAAGAAATCTCATCTCTGCCCTTGCCGAACTTATTCAAATACTTGTCCAAAAATCACTATCAACATAATTATTGAACAAATATTTATATGTAATTCTCTATTTATATATACACGACAGAAAAAAAAAAAAAAAAAAAAAAACCTAACACATCTCAATTAAACATGAGATCCAAAAATTCGTTATAATATCAATGGAAAGAGTCTAAAAATTTAAAGGAGGGCCGTAATTTTAGCTTTTCAACGCCTTTGAATTCAAAGCTGTACATACGGTTTCCTTTTTCACAGGAATTACATAAAAACACATTCAAAGCGAAGATCAATATATTGAAACTACAGCCATTGCTAATTATTTTTCTTCACAACAATGGCTTGTAATTACAAGTTCATAATATTGAATCTTCTTCTTCTTAATTCTCTCTTCTTTAATCTTTCCAATGCAGCATCCGAATTGGTGGAGCGAGTATGCAAGCAATCTAATGATAATCAATATTGCCTTTCAGCATTGGGATCAGACCCACGTTCAGATTCACTTGATTTGCATGCTCTTGGCTTGCTATCTATTCAAATGAATATTATCGTATCATTAGACACTCTTGATAAATTTCCTGAGCTTCGTGAAAAAATCACAGATGAGATTGGCCAAAAACGATTAGATATATGCCATTCCGATTTTGAAAATGCGTCGAACAAATTTAGAGAAGCATTCAGTTCTGCGGACAAAAAGAATTATTCGGATGCTAAAAATTTAGTTGCGGATGGAACGAGTGATGTTTTTGATTGTAGAATAATTTATAAATGGAGTGATCCCATTGGTGAATCGCCTGTTTCAGGTGATATTCAGAAGATAAATAGTAATACAGTTAGGGTTATAAATACTGTTCTTGATATGCTTATCGGAAACTAGAATGTTGATTCTTCATACGATGTATTTTATCTACTGATTTATTTCATTACAAATATTTTGGTTCTATATTATAATTCATTGTTTTATTATAAGAAAAAATTTATAGGACCGATGTGAAGCTTGCAATGTTTTATTAAACAAAATATTGGGTTATATGTCCATATAAGAATGCTAGATGGATATATAAAATAAAGTTAGAAATGAAGCAATTATGAAAAAATGGATACATTGATTGAGAAGAATACGAGAGAAACACGAATAAGATAATTCGGATATGTTTAACGTAGATATCTAAGTTTGTCCATCATGTTAAATTTTTAAAAAATATATATATAGAATATTGTTCCAGTGAGAACAATGGAGCAAATATTGGAGTTCGGAGAATATATATGGACAAAAACCATAAAAGATAATAATATTTTAATAAATTTAATGAAATAATGATTTCGAATAAAGTATAATATCTTCAGAATAACCATATAATTGACATCACCTATCAGGAAAATGATTTATTCGATTTAGTTTGTACTTTCCATAAAAATGTGAATTCATTCTTCAAGTTGAAAGCGAACAGACTTTGGCTTCATTTTTCAAATTTGTTCAACATTTTGAACAGAACACAAGGGTTATTCAGTTCATTTCTATTAGATTTTAAAATTTAGATTTCAGTTAAATTATCAAACATCAAAATTGAGATCAGAATATAAGTGATCAGAAAGGATAGTAAAGTATTGTTGAGCTTCAATTTTATGTAATATTTGGTATAGAATTTAGTGAACTTTAAGACAGTTTATACTTTCAATACAAAATTTATATGAGTTAGGTTATACTCTTTACATTGATTATATCCCCTAACTAATGAGTAATGTTTAGTACGATGTTCTATAGATGACGTGGTGTTACAAACTAATAAATACATAACATGTGGATTTGTATTAAATATAACTATTATTTATTTAATTTTTTTTTTATTATTATTAGATTATTGTACCAATCAATTCCTAGCTAACAGCTGAACTCTATCCATTATTTGGATGTAGCAATCAATTGCTATCTCGTGTAATTGTTTGATTGATGTGTATTGTAAGGGCAGAGAAGTAGAGAAGGCTTATAAGGTTGTTGAGAGGATGAGGGATGAGGATATATCGCCTGATGTGTTCATTTGTACGAGTATCATTGGGGGTTTGGGGTTGGTTGGTCAGCCTTGAAAATACATAAACGATGAGATTTCACAAACCGTAAGTGTTTTGAATAAGAAATTTGTAAATAACTTTATAAAGAAGATTGTGTGAGTTGCTTACCCAAGTATTCTAAGCTTACTACAAATATATGAAGGAGTAGTGTGTGAGCTTGATGTAGAGTGTGTATGATTATGCAGGTTTTTGAAACACTCTTGTTTTTACCTTAATGTAAGATGTATGAAGGTTCTCTAACCAAGCAAAAATGAATTGGGGCTCAATTTATAATAAAATGCAAGACAGTCCCCAATTTCATGTCTGAGACCGGTTTGCCGGTCTAGCATAGTAACGGTTCTCAACGGCTATATTACCGTTATAAACATATCCGTTAGACCGGTATGGTAGCCGGTATTAGGATCGGTTTGGTCCGTGCCGGTTCCAGTAGCTGTGCAACATGCAGGGTTAACCAGTATGGTCACCGATATGATGACTGATTTAGATCAAGCCGGTTCCAGTAAGGAACTAGCCGCTAGGCTCACCGGTATGGAGACCGGTTCGGTATGTTCCAGTTCCCGTAGCTATGCATTCTCCAGGTTCACCAGTATGGTGACCGGTATGATGACCAGTTTGATCTGTGCCGATTCCAGTGAGTGTGCAAAACAGAGCATCTCATCGGTATGGTACCGGTAAAGACCGATATGCCAGTCTCTATACCAAAAATACAAATATGAAGTTTTAAGGTATTATGTACATGAACATAATGCATCTAAATGAATGTGCATGTATACTATGAGTTTAGGTACTTGAATAATCAATTCACAATACAATTAGAGCCATAAGCTAAGACTTTACATAAATTCTTCAATATATGCCAGTCTTCACATTCTTCGCTCTTCACCACCGTTGTGCTTCGACATATTTTTATAATATCTCGCTGTTGTGCATCGAAGTCTTCATTGTGTTGCATCATCAAAATCCATTACGCGATTGTGTCCCTAACAAGCCTGATAAAGCAAGATATGTTCTAAAAGAAATAAAGGAGTACTGGTGTTACCCAGATGCTGCAGCTTATAATGCTGCCATTAGGAATTGTTGTATGGTAAAGAGGAGGTCCCTAAGGGATGTGGTTTGATAAGATATAAGGTTTAGGATTTAGTTGTTCAAGTCCTAGGTTCGAATCCAGAAGTGCATTTATTGTAAGAGTCTTGGGCAGCCGGAGGTTTTACCTGCTTCGCTTAAGCCCGAATCAGGTGATTTCGCGACGGTGTGTCCAACGTTTTCACTGAATTATTGGGAAGCAGCCGCGAGTGCCCAGCAGAAAATTAAAAATTAAGATGCCGCTATCCTTTTGCCCAAGACCCATTTGTTTTGATTATTCTACAAGCCTAGGCATGTTACTATATATTCTAAGCATAAAAACTCATAAAACATGCAAAGAACATAAACCTAAACATGATAACTATCATAAGAACTCTAATTAAAAATAAAGAAAGAAAATGACTTATTTGAACCGAAGACTCCTCCAGTCCTCCCTCCAATCTATAAGCTTTTCTCGAACTCAGCAAGCTCTTCACGTTCCAAATAGCCACCCAAGTGTGTGGCCTCCAAAGGTGCACACACCAAAGCCAAAACTCAACGGCAAGACTATGCCTTAAGTGCATGGGTATTTTGCCCTTGGTGTAAAAATTTGTAAAGAATTCTTTGGGTTTATATAGGTGCTCCAAAGATAACAAAATTAATTAAGAATCCGATGTGGGATAAATGCTAATTAAATCTTAGCCATTGGATCTTAATATAGTGGTTTAATGAGATTATAAAACCCTAATAAGAGTTTGGGCCGAATTGGAGTTCAAAACAAATAAAATAAAATAATAAAAATAAAATAATGCATATTTTTTTTCCATTTTTCCAATTCCCAAAGTGCCCCTATCGTCATTCACCAATCTCTAAGCCACTTTGGAACCTCATAAATGATCTGTTCAATAATTAAACACATTGAACCATTTATGAACAATTCCTACATCAATCATATATGCTGTTAAATTTGTACTGTGCATTGTTAACCATTGATTTCGACTTTGTTGTGTGTGACCTATTGGGTTCCCCTCAAGTTGGACATGAAATGAATCGTGATAATTTAATCGAACATAAATTATCCTCCGATCAGATGGTCGTTCGATTTCAATGACCAATGTTGACATCTAGCAACATGCCAAGGCCCTCAAATGAGATTTACATATGATACGGTCCATCGTCTCACTGTATCCCCACCGTTTGACCTAGGGTATGGAAAGTGTCTACCGATATAGTCAAAGGTATGATGTTGATAGTGTCATGAATCGTGCTAACTCAAGAATCTCACATGATTCTTCCGCTGCGGCCACAGTCTCAAGCACTGATCACACATATCAACCCGCGAACTGGAATACTACTCTTATAAGAAAATATTATCCGAGAGAGTGGCGATTCTTTGTTGTATCTTTACAAACTTCATGTGTTTCAACAAATGACCCAATCATACCCTTATGACCGGATCTTTTGAACCGGGGAAGGAGAATGTCAAAGTCATTTGATCCACACATAAGATTGTAAAGACCTCAAGTCTAAGGACTAGTCATACAATCGATACATGAAAGTTCTCACAGACACATGGGATAAATACTCCATGTGAAAACTTTCGGCGGTCAGTTCAATGGACACGAGCAACTCATGCATCCATGTGATACACCAAGCGGACGGATCTCCGCTAGTAGCCTATGAGATCGGCTACCCCACTTAAGGGCTGATCATATCATCATGCTAGTCTCTCCGCTTTGTGAACGCCCAGATTATTCACAAAACTATGATTAGGAACGTTTGAGAGTAATTATTCTCATAAGGCGTGGAAGGCATCATCTTATTACTCCAATGGCTTTATTATAATGTTTGATGATTCATATAATTTATGTAAGACACGTATAATAAAGATTGTCATTTTATTAATTAATGAAAATATTACAAATACATGTACATATAGCACATCCACAAGTTGGGTATAGGGCATATCCCTAACAATCCCCCACTTGCACTATAGCCAACTAGTATGAATTTGGACACCATACTCTTGGGTGTGTCTATCATGCTTTTGTTGAGTCGGCCCTTTGGTCAGAGAATCTGCAAGATTATCTTCTGTGGGTATTTTCTCTATAATAATTTATTTTCTCTTAACAATCTCTCTGATGAGATGAAATCGTCTGAGTACATGCTTGGATTTCTGGTGGGACCTTGGTTCCTTTGATTGCCAATGGCACCCGTATTGTCACAGTAAATCGTGACGTCATTCTTTATCGCGGGAAGCACTTCCAGCTCCGTGATGAACTTCTTTATCCAGACTGCTTCTTTAGCTGCCTCAGATGCTGCAATATACTCGGCTTCAGTGGTGGAGTCCGTTGTAGTTGACTGCTTTGAGCTTTTCCAACTGACAGCTCCGCCATTCAAAGTAAACAGATATCATGTGTAGGCACTACATTTTTGCATATAAGTCTCTATGATGAGTCTCATTTGGAGACACTACCTTTTAAGTCGCGGAAATCTCGGGAAACGAACGTCGGAAGGGAAAAGTCAGAAATTGGGATTTTATTGGATTTAGTTCGCTTGTTTAGCTTCGGGCTCGCTTGTTGGACCTCCGTTTTAAAACACATTTAGCCCAAGACCCCGCAAACAATTTAACATTGGCCCAAAACCCTTGAAATGCACATCAAACCACACGCCCAAGCCAAGCCCACACACGCCCAAGCCAAGCCCACACACGCCCAAGCCTAGCCCACACACGCCCAAGCCCATAAAACATATCCAAATTAATAAAACACATATTTAACACATGAGAAATTAAAATAAATCAAATAAAATATAAATAATCACCTACTAAAATAACAAATTACTTGCCTAAACAAAACAAATCATATACCAAATTAAAATAAAACAAATAAACATCAAATAAACATATTCCTAATTTAAATAAATCATGTCTCCAATCAAATATATGATATTCCTAATCTAGCCAAATCTTGTCCCTAAATAAATATTTTTTTTCCTTATGTGACACTAATTAAATGGTATCCCTTTTATCACACAAATCTTATTCCTTTTCAAACATGGATTCACCCTAGCCTTTGCCTATAAAAGAAAAACAAAATCAACCCTCACCTCTCCTAGCATTCACACCCAATACAAGAAAATACATCAAAAAACTCCATTCTCCTCTCTAATCTCTCTCACGCCCAAGACCCCCACTGACCAGTCCCATTGCCGCACCAAAATTGCACTCCAATAACCCAAGACCTTCACGCCAAACTGCCCAAAATAGCCACTTATTCTGCTCATTGAATTCACGCCAATACAGCCCCATACAGCAGCCCCTAACACGTCCAAATAGCCCCCTAACTGCAGCCTCTGATTCACGCCATTAGCCCTTCATTTCCCTCTGAAATTGACGCCATTACAGCCCCTGAAACTGCCCCTGAAATTGATCAACAAAAATACTGCACTCATACAGCCCAATACAGCAGCCCTCCTTCATGCCAAACTGCCCCTGAAATTACACTGCAGTGACAAAAAAAAAAAACAGCAGCTCAAATACCCCAAACAGTGGCCGCAAAATCACCTAAAATAGTGAACAAAAACTGCACTTTAAAACCCTTAAACAACCATACAAAACAGCAGCCCCAACCCCCTTAAAACCGCACAAAACAGTCCATTAATACACCAAAAATAGTGATCAGAAAATACAGCAAGAATAGCAGCGAAACAGAGTGAAAATAGTAGCCCGAGCAGTGAAACAATGAGGAAAGACGTGAACCAGCGAACCAGAAGAGTTGCGGAGTGTTAGCCCTTCCGACGGCCTTGTAACGCGCTTCCAAGAGTCGACATAAAAGGTTAGACCTGATGGCACATTTCTTATTTATCCTTGTTCATATTTTAATTATTTATTGAATTTTCTTCACATGAGAGTCGTTGATTAATGTGTGTTGTGGCTCTTGAATGAATGGAAAATGTGTCGTCTATTGTGGTATATAGGATGGAAACCCAGACGTAAATTTTGTAGCCGAATCCGAATGGACGGTAGTGCGGTCTGTACTTGGGATACAACTCCAAATACCACTTGAGCAAACGGCACATATTTCGATATGATTTATCTTGTTTGTTTATTATCCGCATTTTATATTCTGCCATTTAATTTCCGTATGTTATTTGCTTATGTAATGACGATATAGTGCGCATGGGCTTAGTATGTTGGTCTAAAGGTCCTCTATTTGAGAGAAGAAAAGTCTAAAAGACTACCTTTACGACAGTACTTTGCCGCGCCGGACGAAGTATGTTCAATTGAATGCGAGATACGTTTAATCGGGCATGTAAAGTCCCATATCCTTGTCTTATTTATTTTATATGCATTGTGATGTGATGTGCATGGGCTTATTACGTTGGTCTAAAGGTCCTCCATTTTGAGGGATAAAAAGCCTAAGGGCTACCTTTACCACGATATTTCGCCGCGCCTTTTATATTCCATCTTTTACTTTATGTACATTAGTTGTTTATGTAATTGATGATATAGTGCGCATGGGCTTAGTATGTTGGTCTAAAGGTTCTCTATTTGAGGGAAGAAAATGCCAAAAGGCTACCTTTACGACAATACTTTACCGCGCCGGACAAAGTATGTTTGGTTGGATGTGAGATATGTTCAACCGAGCATACAAGTCCTATATCATTGTCTTTGTTTTATATGTATTGTAATGTAATGCGCATGGGATTATTATGTTGGTCTAAAGGTTCTCTATTTGAGAGAGAAAAGTCCAAAAGGCTACCTTTATGACAGTACTTCGCCGTGCCTTTTATTATTCCGTTGTTTGCTTTTTGTATGTCATCTCTTTGCATAATCATGCATCATATTGCAATGAGCATGGGCAAATCAAGTTGGATTAAAGGCCCTCCATTTTGAGGGATAGAAAGCCGAAGGGATACCTTTACCGCGACATTTTTCCGCGCCAGACAAAGTATGTTCGATTGAATGTAAAATACGTTTAATCGGACACTCGAAGTCCTATATAGATGTAGGCATATGTCGCATCTCTTTTCTTTCACTTCATTGTCTATCTTTTGCATCGCATCATTGCACGTTTATTTTAATGTACAACTGCCTCATTAGTTATCTCTTTGCATTATGTACCTAATTGATTCTCTTTATTACGCATGATTGTGCAATTGCCATTTATATGTGTTCCCACATGCATAAGTATAATATTCTTATGAAATTGTATGCTGGCCATTATTCTGATTCACTTTTATGCGTGTTTGTACAATTACCATTTCCTTGCGTTTCCGTATCCATGAATATGGTGTGCTTATGAAGTTGTATGCTTGCCGTATTTCAATTTACCTTTATGCATGCAAATTTGGACATAGGTTATATGCAAATAGGTTGTATGCAAATTCGGACATAGGTTATATGCAAACTTAGATATGAGCCTTGTACTTATGCATGTGAGCTTAGAGATAGAATACCCTTGGGAATGTATGTTGCTAGATTCGATTAAATTATTGCACAAATCACATCATTACAAGTGGTATAAGTAAGGGACCATTCCGAACCCAATGGTTCGAGGTCTTCCCTTGCGAGGGGTGAGTGCGGCCTTAAATCTTTGTCCCGGTTCACTCCGGGTGGGGACTCCATATTATTTCTCCGATTTAATCCCTCGCCGGCTATCCCGTACTCCCAACCGGGCAGCAAGCCCGGAACAGCGTCGTCCAACATCTGTGTCCTACAGTCCGGTGACTCCACTGGGGATAGAGAATTGGCCCCGAAATAATGTATTGTAATGTTTTTGATTTGTGCTTTAAGTTAATCGTGTCTATTGTGGGTTGAGGTGGTTTAATCAAAGGCATTATTAAGGCTAGGTGATGGTTTACTGTCTTCATTCACTCACTACCTTTCTATAAGGAAAAGCTGTGAAGGCACCTAGATAATCTTTTACTCGTAGCTTACTGTGATGGACTAATTTGGAGGACTCGTTGTTTATTCCTGTCACCAAGCGATAAGAGCGTAAGAGGCTTGGGTATTTAAGAGAGTTCGCTCCTCCCTCCCTCTTGGGAATCTATAATGGGAAATACATTTGACAGTCAGTCACACACCATAACTCGTTGGCACGTACCTTAAGGTATAAAAAATGTGCGCTCATTTGGTTGTTTGAACCTTTGAGTGGGGAGTCCTAGTTGTGGGCAATCCTTCGTCAGCGAGAGCCTTTGTCCGCACTCCCGTAAACCCGCATGTGAACCTTAGTCACAAAACTAGTAGAAATTATTTGTTCTATTCTTATGTTTTGGGCCGTCGTCATTTGGATCCAGTTGGACCTTTTGTCAAGAGATATGAACTCGTTGGGCCATTTAAATTGGGACGAGTTCGTGTCCTTTGACAATTGGGCCAAAAGCTTCTAAAATGCCGATGGGCCATTTTATGTGTGGGCCTCTCATCATTTGGAGTTGTTTAGTTGCGTTGTTATAAAGTGTAAACTTGTTGGGCCTTTTCAACTGGGACAAGTTTGCACCGCGCGCAATAGCGTGATTTAACACTTTAAAATGATAATGGGCCAACTAGTATGAAATTTTTTATGGGCTTTATATTAGATGCATTGCACGCATACATGCTGACTGAGAATTTTAAAGAAATATCATAGATTCTCGTTAGGTTAGGGAAGACTCAATAAGAGGCCAATAACAAATATGAGTGGATATGAAAATGAGGTATCTCGCATGGATCAACTGGGAATGGCGAACAGTTACAAACCTTGGCTACTGCTGTGGCTAGTATGGTTGTGCCCCGTGCTAGGGGAAATTCTAAGAATGTGAGGCGTGATGAGCCTCCGAATGGGTTGGGGGATGGCATCCCCACTTTTGATGATGATATGGCCGAGAATGCCGCAGGGAGAATAGCCGGGTCTCATGCTGAATTACAGAAACTCCGTGATCAGGTAGAATCAGTTACCCGCAAGATGAGGGGTAAACATGAAGACTTGTTGGACTATGAGGCGATGACCTTGAGGAGCAGCTATCGGCTCAGTTTAAAATGCCTGACATAGCCAAATTCAATGGGAACGGGGACCCGAGGGTCCATCTCCGGCAATATGTCTCGGTTATGAGTTCAGTGGGCTTGTCACAGCGCCAATTTCAGAAGATGTTTGGGATGTCGCTTGAGGGGGCACCCGTAGTGTGGTACCATAGCCTTGAAAGAAAGGTTAAGGAAGATTGGAGAGCATTGGCAAATGCTTTTCTAAAGCAGTATGTTACAGATTTGGAGATTGACTTGTCACTCCGTGACTTGGAGAATACCAAGCAGAAGCCGGAGGAAAGTTTCAAAGAGTATGTAGATCACTGGAGGAGCTAGCTTCTCAAAATGCAGACTCGTCCTTTAGAGAAGGACCAGATCAAAATGATCATCAAGGGTACCAAGCCTCTATTTATGGTAAGCTGAGGAGGATGACTTCAGTGATTGCTGATTTTCGACAGTTGGGGGAGACTGTCATGGATATCGAGGAGGAAGAAACCGAGAATCGGAAGTTTTATGGCCAAAATAGAAGGACTTTCGGGGGGCCCTCTGAGACCAAGCCCACTACTGCTGAGGTTGCTACTGTCAGAAACAGGCAATTCTCCGATCTTGGTAGACCTTTGTCAGAGGTTTTGAAAAGTTGAAGATGCAACGAATTCTAAAACCTTTGGAACATAGGCCATTCCCAAATCATGTGCCACCGCACATGAACCTAAACCAGTATGGTTACTTCCATCAAGAAAAATGCCATGACACCGACAACTGTATCCGCCTTAGGCATGAGGTCCAAAACCTCATTGACTCCCATAAAATACCCAATCCAGAAAAAGAACAACCTAACACATACAGAAATCCCTTACCTAATTACCACTCCATTCCACCACCCACCTACATGATCAACTCCGGCCTACCCGAAACCTTTGTCCTCCAAACTCTCAACCACCAGGCTTCTTGCATTGAGATAAGGGATAACAGTAGTAAAGAACCATAGGTCGAGGAAGAAGGCGATACTGCGAATGATGAAGCTGTTCTCCCTAGCTTATTTGATCCAGCATTTTTAATAAAGACATTGGTTTTGTCTACTTGTTCGAACCTTTTTTTATGATAATAAGGCGTTCATTTCGTTTAATTGCCTGAGTCTCGTCTTTTCAACATGTAACATGAGTATATTTGACAAAAGCATTCAACCCTGGCACTATGATACTCAGTGATGTTTAGAACACAGGGAGTCCTCGGAAGAAGCAAGTAGAAAGGACAGGATATCCATTCAGAAATTGGGAAATAGGGCAGTGAGACTGTCAGACTTGGAAGGAAATGAGTTCACCGAGCTGATCAATGTGGGTAGATTGAAAACAGTATTTTCCCTAAGGAATAGAAGAATGGTCATCAAGAGAATTGGCGGAAGACCTAACCCAATGGGATGGGAAACTCATTCACGCATGCATGCATACACGTAACATATTTTGCATTCTTTTTTGTGTTTTGTGTTTGTTTTATATTCACAGTTTTGAAGAAGAAATAGAGAAAACGGCAAATGAAAGCCAATCAGAAGCATCAATATGACATCAGCAGTTTGGGGACGAGTCATAGGGTTGAGGCCCATATCAATATCAGTCTGGGGTTGAGGTCCATATCAGTATCAGTCTGGGGGCGAGGCCCACCTCAGTACCAGTTTGGGGGCGAGGCCCACATCAGTATCAGTTTTGGGGCGAGGCCCACATCAGTGAGGTCAAAGACCCACTATCTTGAAACAGTTCGGGAACAAGGCCCAGGGAATAAAGCCCACATTCAGTACAGTTCGGGAATAAGGCCCACAGTCAACATAATTCAGGAACAAGGCCCAGGGAATAACGCCCTATCTTGAAACAGTTCGGGAACAAGGCTTAGGGAATAAAGCCCGTATTCAGTACAGTTCGGGAATAAGGCCCAAAATCAACATAATTCGGGAACAAGGCCCAAAGGAATAACACCCTATCTTGAGACAGTTCGAGAACAAGGCCCAGGGAATAAAGCCCACATTCAGTACAGTTCGGGAATAAGGCCCACAGTCAACATAATTCGGGAACAATGCCCAGGGGAATAACGCCCTATCTTGAAACAGTTCGGGAACAAGGCCCGGGGAATAAAGCCCATATTCAGTACAGTTCGGGAATAAAGCCCACATTCAACACAGTTCGGGAATAAGGCCCACAGTTAACATAATTCGGGAACAAGGCCTAGGGGAATAAAGCCCACATTCAGTACAGCTCGGGAATAAGGCCCATAGTCAATATAATTCGGGAACAAGGCCCAGGGGAATAACGCCCTATCTTGAAACAGGTCGGGAACAAGGCCCAGGGAATAAAGCCCACATTCAGTAGAGTTCGAGAATAAAGCCCACATTCAACACAGTTCGGGAAAAGGCCCACAGTTAAAATAATTCGGGGACAAGGCCCATGGAATAAAGCCCACATTCAGTACAGTTCGGGAACAAAGCCTAGGGGAATAAAGCCCACTTTCAAAACAGTTCGGGAACAAGGCCCAGAGAATAACGCCCTATCTTGAAACAGTTCGAGAACAAGGCCCAGGGAATAAAGCCCACATTCAATACAGTTCGGGAATAAAAACATTCAACACAGTTGGGGAATAAGGCCCACAGTCAACATAATTCGGGAACAAAGCCCAGGAGAATAACGCCCTATCTTGATACAGTTTGGAAAAATCCTAGAGGAATAAAGCCCACTTTCAAAACAGTTCGGGAACAAGGCCTATGGGAATAAAGCCCTATCTTACACGGTTCGGGAACAAAGCCTAGAGGAATAAAGCTCACTTTCAAAACAGCTCGGGAATAAAGCCCAGGAGAATAAAGCTCTCTCTCAACGCAGTTCAGGAACAAAGCCCAAAGGTCAAACCATCTCAGGATAACAAGTAAGTTAAGCAATAACTGGTGAGCTAGGTAAGTAAAAATGCATGCATAACTTTGATAGGATTGTCATTGTCACACACTGTACAAGTCCCATCAAAGTGGGGGAGACTGTAGGCACTGTATTTTTGCATATAAGTCCCTATGATGAGTCTCATTTGGAGACACTACCTTTTAAGTCGCGGAAATCGCGGGAAACGGACGTCGGAATGGAAAAGTCAGAAATTGGGATTTTTGTTGGATTTAGTTCACTTGTTTAGCTTCGGGCTCGCTTGTTGGACCTCCGTTTTAAAACAACTTTAGCCCAAGACCCCGCAAACAATTTAACCTTGGCCCAAAACCCTTGAAATGCACATCAAACCACACGCCCAAGCCAAGCCCACACACGCCCAAGCCCATAAAAACATATCCAAATTAATAAAACACATATTTAACACATGGGAAATTAAAATAAATCAAATAAAATCTAAATAATCACCTACTAAAATAACAAATTACTTGCATAAACAAAAAAAATCATATACCAAATTAAAATAAAACAAATCAACATATTCCTAATTTAAATAAATCATGTCTCCAATCAAATATATGATATTCCTAATCTAGCCAAATCTTGTCCCTAATTAAATATTTTTTTCCTTGTGTGACACTAATTAAATGGTATCCCTTTTATTACACAAATCTTATTCATTTTCAAACATGGATTCACCCAAGCCTTTGCCTATAAAAGAAACACAAAACCAACCCTCACCTCTCCTAGAATTCACACCCAATACAAGAAAATACATCAAAAATCCATTCTCCTCTCTAAATTCTCACGCCCAAGACCCCCCACTGACCAGTCCCATTGACGCACCAAAATTGTACTCTAATAGCCCAAGACCTTCACGCCAAACTGCCCAAAATAGCCACTGATTATGCTCCTTGAATTCACGCCAATACAGCCCCATACAGCAGCCCCTAACACATCCAAATAGCCCCCTCACTGCAGCCTCTGATTCATGCCATTAGCCCTCCTTATCCCCCTGAAATTGACGCCACTACAGCCCCTGAAACTGCCCCATAGATCACCAAAATATTGCACTCATACAGCCCAATACAAAAACCCTCTTTCACGCCAAACTGCCCTGAAAATACACTGCACTGACCGAAAAAAAAAATAGCAGCTCAAATACCCCAAACAGTGGCCGAAAATCACCTAAAACAGTGAACAAAAAACTGCACTTTAAAACCCTTAAACAACCGTACAAAACAGCAGCCCCAACCCCCTAAAAACTACACAAAATAGTCATTAATACACCAAAAACAGTGACCATAAAATATAGCAAGAACAGCAGCGAAACGGAGTGAAAATAGTAGCTCGAGCAGTGAAACATCGAGGAAAGACGTGAACCAGCGAACCAGAAGAGTTGTGGAGTGTTAGCCCTTCCGACGGCCTTGTAACGCGCTTCCAAGAGTCGACATAATAGGTTAGACCTGAGGGCACCTTTCTTATTTATCCTTGTTCATATTTTAATTATTTATTGAATTTTCTTCACATGAGAGTCGTTGATTAATGTGTGTTGTGGCCCTTGAATGAATGGAAAATGTGTCGTCTCTTGTGGTATATAGGATGGAAACCCAGACGTAAATTCCATAGCCGAATCCGAATGGACGGTAGTGCGGTCTGTACTTGGGATACAACTCCACGTACCACTTGAGCAAACGGTATCTTGTTTGTTTATTATCCGCATTTTATAATCTGCCATTTAATTTCCGTATGTTATTTGCTTATGTAATGACGATATAGTGCGCATGGGCTTAGTATGTTGGTCTAAAGGTCCTCTATTTGAGAGAAGAAAAGTCTAAAAGACTAACTTTACGACAGTACTTTGCCGCGCCGGACGAAGTATGTTCGATTGAATGCGAGATACATCTAATCGGGCATGCGAAGTCCCATATCCTTGTCTTATTTATTTTATATGCATTATGATTCAATGCGTATGGGCTTATTACGTTGGTCTAAAGGTCCTCCATTTTGAGGGATAAAAAGCCTAAGGGCTACTTTACCATGATATTTCGCCGCACCTTTTATATTCCGTCTCTTTTACTTATGTACATTAGTTGTTTATGTAATTGATGATATAGTGCGCATGGGCTTAGTATGTTTGTCTAAAGGTTCTCTATTGAGGGAAGAAAAGGCCAAAAGGCTAGGCTCCTTTACGACAATTCTTTGCCGCGCCGGACAAAGTATGTTTGGTTGGATGTGAGATATGTTCAACCGAGCATACAAAGTCCTATATCATTGTCTTTGTTTTATATGTATTGTAATGTAATACGCATGGGCTTATTATGTTGGTCTAAAGGTTCTCTATTTGAGAGAAGAAAAGTCCAAAAGGCTACCTTTATGACAGTATTTTGCCGTGCCTTTTATTATTCCGTTGTTTGCTTTCTGTATGTCATCTATTTGCATAATCATGCATGATATTGCATTGCGCATGGGCAAATCAAGTTGGATTAAAGGCCCTCCATTTTGAGGGATAGAAAGCCGAAGGGATACCTTACCGCGATATTTTGCCTCGCCAGACAAAGTATGTTCGATTGAATGTAAAATACGTTTAATCGGACACTCGAAGTCCTATATAGATGTAGGCATATGTCACATCTCTTTTCTTTCACTTTCATTGTCTATCTTTTGCATCACATCATTGCACGTTTATTTTAATGTACAACTGCCTCATTAGTTATCTCTTTGCATTATGTACCTAATTGCTTCTCTTTATTACGCATGATTGTGCAATTGCCATTTATATGTGTTCCCACATGCATAAGTACAATGTGCTTATGAAATTGTATGCTGGCCATTATTCTGATTCACTTTTATTCATGTTTGTACAATTACCATTTCCTTGTGTTTCCGTATCCATGATATGGTGTGCTTATGAAGTTGTATGCTTGTCGTATTTCAATTTACCTTATGCATGCAAATTTGGACATAGGTTATATGCAAATAGGTTGTATGCAAATTCGGACATAGGTTATATGGAAAATTAGATATGAGCCTTGTACTTATGCATGTGAGCTTAGAGAAGATAGAATACCCTTGGGAATTTATGTTGCTAGATTCGATTAAATTATTGCACAAATCACATCATTACAAGTGGCATAAGTAAGGGACCATTCTGAACCCAATGGTTTGAGGTCTTCCCTTGCTAGAGGTGAATGTGGCCTTAAATCTTTGTCCCGGTTCACATCGGGTGGCGACTCCATATTATTTCTCCGGTTTAGTCCCCCACGGGCTATCCCGTACTCCCAACCGGGCCGCAAGCCCGGAACAACGTCGTCCAATATTTTTGTCCTACACCATGTTTGCAATCTGATGTCATCCCTATCGGTCTGAAAGCTCGCATCACAGTAACCAATGACTTTCATCTCAGAACAATCTCCATATGTCAAGAACACATCCTTAATTCTTCTCAGATACTTGAGGATTATTTTGACAGCTGCCCAGTGTTTCTCACCGGGATTTGTCTGATACCTGCTCGTTATGCTAAGAGCATAAGAGACATCAAGTCTTGTACATAGCATGGCGTACATGATCGATCCTATTGCTGAAGCATAAGGGATCATACTCATACGCTCTCTATCTGAAGGAGTATATGGACATTGCTCTTTAGGTAATTTGATTCCATGACAAGTAGGTAAATTACCTCTTTTGGAATCTTCCATTTTGAATCTTTTCAAAACTTTATCTATGTATGTAGATTGAGAAAGTCCTAAAAACCTCTTAGATCTATTACGGTAGATCTTAATGCCGAGGATGTAGGCTGCTTCTCCCAAATCTTTCATGGAGAAATTCTGAGTTAACCATTGTTTGGTGGCTTGCATCATGGGAATATCATTCCCGATGATTAATATGTCATCGACATATAATACAAGAAATACAATAACACTCCCACTACTTTTCCTGAAACACAAGGCTCGTCTATATTTTTGATGAAGTCAAATTCTTTGATTGTCTCATCAAATCGTATATTCCAACTTCTGGAGGCTTGCTTGAGTCCATAAATGGATCGTTTAAGCTTGCATACTTTATTATGATCATCCTTAGATGCAAACCATCAGGTTGTGTCATATAGACTTCCTCTACGAGGTTCCCATTAAGGAAAACTTTTTTGACATCCATCTGCCAAATCTCATAATCAAAGTGTGCAGCTAGTGCCAGTAAAATTCGAATGGACTTTACCATTACAACAGGCGAGAAGGTTTCGTCATAGTCAATTCCTTAGATTTGTCTATAATATTTCGCCACCAACCTAGCCTTATAGGTTTGGATGTTGCCTTCTGCATCAGTTTTACGCTTGTAAATCCACTTACAGCCTATGGGTTTTATCCCTTCAGGTGCATCCACCAAGTCCCAGACTTGATTCTGATACATAGAGTCTATTTTGGATTTTATGGCCTCAAGCCACTTGACTGAATCAATATCAAACATTTCTTCGTCATAACTGGTGGGATCGTCATTATCAATGACCTGATCATGTTCCTCATCAATATGGAAACCATATCTTTCAGGCTCATATCTTTCCCTACCAGACCTTCTAAGTTCATAACCTTATGGTTGTTTCGTCGCTGCCCTTTTGAGGGGCCTGAGGTTTAGTTCTATGTTAGTTTATTCTTCACATACCTCATCGAGATCAAGTCTACTCCCACTATATTTCTTGAGAAGGAATTCATTCTCTAGAAATTTAGCATTCGTGAGACAAATGTTCTTTATTCATTTGGGACGTAGAACACGTATGCTCTTAAGTTCAAGGCATATCCTACAAACTTACATTTAACTGCTCTATCATCCAATTGTTAGTTTGTGTGAGCTTAACATATGCATCACATCCTCAAACTCTTTAGATAACTAAGACTATGACGTTTCCCAGACAATAACTCATATGGTGTTTGACTAACAGTCTTGGAAGGAACTTGGTTTAGTCGTAGTGTTGCAGTTTCTAAAGCAAGACCCCAAAATGAAAGAGGTAGATCCGTGTCTGGCATTATTGATCGGACCATATCTAAAAATGTCTGATTTCTCCTTTCGGAGACCCCATTATGTTGTGGAGTTCCCGGAGGAGTCCACTAGGAAACAATGCCATTTTCTCTCAGTAATCTTGAAATTCGTCGTTTAAGTATTCACCACCTCGGTCAGACCTTAGTGACTTAATACTTTTATTAAGCTGGTTTTCTACTTCAGCTTTGAAGTCTTTGAATTTCTCAAAGGCTTCAGATTTGTACCGCATAAGGTACACATACCCATATCGCGAGTAATCATCGATAAAGATGATGAAGTAGGAGAATCCACCTCTAGCGGTGACTGACATTGGTCCGCATACATCAGAGTGTATGAGTTCTAATGTCTCCGTTTCACGCTGTCATTTACCTTTGAAGGGTAATTTGGTCATTTTACCAAGTAAACAAGATCACAAGTTCCATAAGGTTCATATTTGAAGGGTCTAAAATAACCATCCTGTTGGACAATTATGACCCATAGCGTCACTATTTGTATAGATCATGGTGTTGTTGTACAATTATAACTATGTGACAAAGGAGATTGCACTCTTATCATTTGTGATTAGATCACCTAGATGTATAAATGATATGAGGTCCTTATGATTTGTTCCTGCATTGAGAATGATATGAGACAGTATCAATCCACGAAGGATAAATCATTTAAATATCCCTAGTCAGAGTATTATCGAGATTGGACATCAATAAATACGTAAAAGACTAGTATTACACTTGTGCGCGTTGTGAGGGCACAACGTCATAGTTCTCATATATTTAGGTATAGGATACTCATGCAAGTGTAATAGGAGGTTGTGTTTTACCGATGGTACGGGAAACAGCTTCGCTCTGGATAGACCCCATCGGAATTCCATTGGTAGTATGACTAGTGTCTATGGAAGTCCGAAATCAGGGTAGGTGTATTTGGTCTTAACCTGAGACTTGCACCGCTAATACTGCGACAATCAATATACTTTGGTTTTGGTTGTCCAGGGCTTTAAACCGGTTTCTGTGTACGCCTCTTCTGGGTATATCGAGAATCGTACTGTGGGGGGTGTGATGTCAAGACGAGAGTGTCACTCCAGTCATATGGAGATGATGGTCGCGTAGGATACAGTACTGGTTCTCTTAAGTACTGCAGTCATCGGGATAATAGGACTAGGGTCATAGTTATCCAATTATAGAGACTAGTTACCAGACATCCGACATGTGCTTCGTACGGGGCAAGACACAATTCCAGCCTCAGGCCTAGCACGTGATATCCGATACTGGATCGACATACACGATAATACGTATACTACGCCTGATATAGATCCTTTATTCTTGTAAGGATATTTCTGGAGAATGGGTAGGCATGGCGCTTGGCTTAGAAGCCAACCTTGTCTTGTAAATCAGTATAAACGTAGTACGATGGTACTCACGTGTTCGGATAGTCCAATGACCGAATTTACTGCCAACATATCCGGGGATCTCATGGGTCGTTCCCGAAGATTCACCGATGACGTATGACTCGCACTCTAAATTAATCTGGATTAATTGCGGAGATATTTATCTGGGATAAAATATCATTTAAAGAGAGATAACGATTAATTTGGAATTAATCGATAAATTAATATATTCGATATATTAACCGAAATTGGATTTCCGACGGCGGAATTAAAATTAGATTTTAATTCGGGCGAACGAATAATTTAGAATTAATTCGTTAGCGATGTGAATAGTAATTATGCTAGGCATGATTATTTAATTAAATTAGATTTAATTGCGTCGCAACGGAAAATTCGTTAATTTGGAATTAGCGAACCCGAGCCCGGGATTGTTTGCGAGTGCATCGCATTTTGAATTCGAGTGCGGCACACAAGTCAAATCAAGCGTCAAATCGCTAGTCGCATCAAGCTTCAAATCGCTCTTTGAGTGATGTGACAACTTGTCACTTGATTTGATTGATTGATGGATTGATTGATTGAAGTGAGTGGATGGAGCATTAAATGCTTGACTTTTTGAAAGCCAAATTCATTGTAAATGAATTTGAAATTCACATTTGTGTATAAGATACACAAATTTGGAAAAACTCACTCAACTCTCTCTTTCTCTCTTCTCTCATCTCTCTCACGCCCATGGTGGGCAAAATTCTTCACTGGTTCTGTCAAGAAACCGTGAGCTAGGGAAGCAAGAGTGGTGATTTTTGTGGCAAAAATAACATGAGCTAGCACTCCGAGAGACATGCGAAGGTGATAGGGAAGACCACCCATGAGCTGGGAATCGTTTGACGAAGCTTGGAGCTTGATTCTTAAGCTTGAAGCCGAATTCTTGGAGGAGGAAATCAGCCACTGTCGAGCATTCACAGTGAGCAGAAACCGAGTTTTGTTGCCTCCCGCGTCGCTCAAACCGATCGATGTGAGTATTCCGCAACTCTCGTTGATTTGTATTCACACTTGTTTCATGTTTTTTTAATGATCTTGGGACCTTAGCAAACCCAACAATGGTATCTTGAGCAAGGTTGAGCATGAAAATGATTAGGGCTTAAAATTTTGGTAAATTGATTTTGAGCATGATTTAATTAAATTGGATGTTTGAATATGCTTAAATCATGTTGAATTGAAGTTTGATTGGATCAATTTCATGAAATTGTGATTGGAATCATTTTTTCCCCAAATCTTAGCTTGGCCGAGATGATGCCCTATTTAATGTCTTGGATTTTGATTTTTTGATTCATTGGATGAGTTAGAATCATGTTGGGGATGTTGATTTAATGTTTAATTTGATTCAATTGGATTGGATTTGAAATTGGATATAAATTTCCCCTTGGCCGAGACATATATAAAGCATGATTGGGTTTGATTTTTTGTTAAATTATGTTGGACATGATTTAATTGATAAGCATGATTAATTAGGCTAATTGATATTTTATAAATGTTAATTGGGTAATTAATTGTGTTATACACTTTACGTAATTAAATTGTGAAATTGGATTTTGTAATTTAATTGAATTGGGCCTATTTTGTGAAATTGGGCTTGAATGTTGTTATTGGGCTTATTGGGCTTGGTTTACCAAGTTAGGTTTAGGCCAAATGGATTGGATCCAATTGGGCCCAAAACCGCTTCCATAAAGCCCAAATGCGACTAATGGACCTTTAAAGTTTAATTGGGCCTAATGGGCCTAAATTGATTTCTAGGTTATGGGGTAATTCCGGATTGGACTTTGGTTATTGGGTTCTACCAGAGTTGACCAAAGTCCACGCCTCAAGAAATTAATTAAAAGCCCATTGGACTTTAATTAAATTAACGTTGGACGTTAATCGGGCTTTGAGACCCGTAACGATTAAATTTGGAATTTAAGTCGTATAGGTTCGTTAATAAAGTGTAGTATTTAATTTGGAATTAAATAGCTAATTAGTATTAAATACAAATTGAATTGGATTTAATTATGTAGTTTAATTTAAATTGGATTTCAAATATGTTTGTCATATTATGTTCACTACTAGTATTAAAATTAGATTTTAGATACTTAGTGTGGTACATAAACATATACATTGATGTTCAGAATCTGCTTTGAGCATGATACTGACTTCAATTGAGATTTCTCTGCGAATCGGAAACGGGACGAAAGTCGATGTTTTGACCCGTAGATACCTAAGTTTAGGAACTACCTTCGGGTGTGTACCTAAATTTGGAAACTGTTATAATGTAACTAGTTTAACTAGAAACATTATCTCTATATCAGTGTTTAACCCGCTGCGGTGAACCTTTATATTCTGGAACCTAAAGTGTTTTATTATATAAAGATGATATTGAATAAACGCATTCGATGTGAATAACAGAATTTATATTTTGAATATAAATAAACTCAAACATATAACATGACAAACAAACAGCTCAAACTGATTTGATCAAAAGAAAATAATTGTGGCATTGTTGTCTGGGACACAATTAAACAAGAATCGTATATCCACACTTTCGAAGAATGGGTACTATGACTAATTTGATTCTATTCAAATAAAGTCTATGAATCTAATTTATTGGGCAAAGTACCTAAAACACATTTACTTGGTAAAAGTGCAAATGCCACCAATCTGTTAGCCCTAGTTCATAGTGAAGCTAGTGGGCCCATGTCTAGCTAGGCTAGAGGTGGATATGAATATTTCGTGACCTTACGGATGTGGCATCGCGTTATGGTTATGTGTTTCTTTTGAAGAACACAAATCGGAAACTTTTATAGTTTCGACACGAAATAGACAACAGATCTGCTAAGGTATTAAACCGTCACGGTAAGACCGTAATGGAAAATACTTAAGCAATAAGTTTCTTAATACTTGAAAGAGTTATAGTATTATTTCAATGAGGACTCCTCCCGGAACACGTCATTTTGACGGTGTGTCACCGAGTAACCGAATTTTGTTGGACATGATAAGGTTAATCATGAGTCGCTCTGAGCTACCATTTCCTTCAACGGATAAGCATAAACAGTGCAGAACTTATTTAGAATAAGGTTCCATAAAATCTGTTTGACTGACTTCATATTAGATATGAACAGGAAAGAAACCGGGTTTCTCATTCTTGAACATTTGGGAATGCTGGGCATATGTTTAGATGATACCAAACTAAAACCCAAATCGGATAAGTGCCAATTGTAGGTTATCCTAGGGATACCAAAGTATAGTACTTATACATCTCACCAGAGAACAATGTAATTGTTGCTCACCATGCGGTTTTCCTAAGAGGAATACCTATATGCAGTGGTAAGTGGGAGGATAGTAAAACTCGATGAAAATCGGAGTAATACTATTCAATGCACTGATTCCTTAATGAGAACATAAATAGTTCATCAATGATGAAACTATACCATAATCTCCATATACAAAAGAACCACGTATGTCGGAAAGAGTCAGAAAACAACCTGTGGTATGAGTTTCTGATCTCACCTCATCAAAAGATGTCTATCTTATTGAGGTATACCAACTGACTACGTATGAGGTAGTGATACAGGGTATCGACTCCCTATTATGACAAAATGTCATGATATCCGAAATGGATTCCATGTATATCAACTTAGTTTGGATACTAGTTAATGTACCACAAGGCATTGTGCCTATTAGTACTATATTAGTCTTCAAGGAAGACATACATGGAAGGCAACATACCAACGTTCTAAGCTAGGCTTTTAACGGAAAGGTATCATTATCAACATTGTGTTGATTACGACGCAACCTTTTACATGTTGCCACGGTAAATCCATTTGGATAATGCTTGCTAAAGCTGCATGTTTCATGTATGAAATATGTCAGCTGAACAGGAAAATCGCTTTCCTGAAAAGGAAACCTTTCGGAGGATGTTTACAACATCCTGTCGGTTTTGTCGTACCAAAACTAGCAAACAAGCTTTGCGGGTTATTCGATCCATGTTTGGATTGAAGCAAGCATTAGGTTCTTAGAATTGTCGTTTTGATATAATCATAATGGTTTATGATTTAATTCAAAACGAAATGATTCTTGTGTATATAAGGAGGTTAGTGGGAGCGCACTGACAATAGTTGTCTTATAAAATAATGATAATATATGTCATTTCTTGGAAATGATATTCCCATAATAACTATCGGTGAAAGCTGGCTTTCATGAAAAATCTCCGAGAAATCGTACATTGAAAAATGTACGTGACCTGGTGTCTCATACGCTTTGAGCATATGGATTCACAAACAGGCCATCCAAGTGATAGTCCCTGGAGTTGAAAGTAAGAACATCCGTTAGTTTCTTAGAAAACTAAGAATGATGTCTTATACTATGGAGATGGAGAACTTGAAGTGACTGGGATCACTGTAGCAAGTTCCTAACCGATAAAACGACTGTAATCGCAAACGGTACTATACAGTTTGAATAACGGAACAGTGAGCTGGAAATCTTCCTAGCAAGATACTGTTACTGAATAAATAAAAATGCGGGTTATTGTTGCAGCTGAGGCAGCAATAGAAGCCTTCTGGTCGATACAAATCTAATTAGATTAGATATAATTCTGTTAGCGGCTGAGCTAGGCTGCAGCGCAGGCTTAAGAATTAATGGTTCTCATCAACGATCCAGATATATACTTCGATATTCATCTGATTCGTTCGGATCATACATCGTGGCGATGTGATGATCAAATAAATCGCATCATATGATAATCATTGCAAATCCGCTAACGAAAGCATTTTCTCAGTAGTTTAAGCCAACCGTACATAGTTCGGGTGTCAGACACTCGAGTGACTGGCTATAGGTCAAGTGGGAGATTGTTGGACAATTATGACCCATAGCGTCACTATTTGTATAGATCATGTGTTGTTTTGTACAAATTAACTATGTGACAAAGGAGATTGCACTCTTATCATTTGTGATTAGATCACCTAGATGTATAAATGATATGAGGTCCTTATGATTTGTTCCTGCATTGAGAATGATATGAGACAGTATCAATCCACGAAGGATAAATCATTAAATATCCCTAATCAGAGTATTATCGAGATTGGACATCGATAAATACGTAAAAGACTAGTATTACACTTGTGCGCGTTGTGAGGGCACAACGTCATAGTTCTCATATATTTAGGTATAGGATACTCATGCAAGTGTAATAGGAGGTTGTGTTTTACCGATGGTACGGGAAACAGCTTCGCTCTGGATAGACCCCCTCGGAATTCCATTGGTAGTATGACTATGTGTCTATGGAAGTCCGAAATCAGGGTAGGTGTATTTGGTCTTAACCTGAGACTTGCACGCTAATACTTGCGACAATCAATATACTTTGGTTTTGGTCGTCCAGGGCTTTAACCAGTTTCTGTGTACGCCTCTTCTGGGTATATCGAGAATCGTAGTGTGTTGGGTGTGATGTCAAGACGAAAGTGTCACTCCAGTCATATGGAGATGATGATCGCGTAGGGATACAGAACTGGTTCTCTAAAAAGGTTGCAACCATCGGGATAATATGACTTGGTCATGATTATCCGATATTAAAGAGACTAGTTGCTTGTAATCCGATATATGCTTCGTACGGGGCTGACACTGTACCAGCCCCAGGCCTTGCATGTGATCATCCGATACTGGATCGAAAAACGTAATACTACGTATACTACGCCTGATATAGAATTTTATTAATGTAAGATATTTCTGGAGAATTGGGTAGGCATGGCGCTTTGTTAGAAGCTAACATTGTCTTGTAAATTGGTACACACATAGTACTAGGTACTTACGTGTTCGGATAGTCCGACGACCGAATTTACTGCCAATATATCTGGGGATCTCATGGGTCACTTCCCGAAGATTCACTGATGACGTATGACTCGCACTTTTAATTAATCTGGGATTAATAAGATGAGAGAGAAAATTAATTTGGATTAATTACGGAGATATTTTATCTGGGATAAAATATCATTAAAGAGAGGAAAACGATTAATTTGGAATTAATCGGTTAAATTAATATATTCGATACATTAATCGAAATTGGATTTCGACGCGGAATTGAAATTGGATTTTAATTCGGGCGAACGAATTAATTAGAATTAATTCGTTAGCAATGTGAATAGTAATTATGCTAGGCATGATTATTTAATTAAATTAGATTTAATTGCATCGCAACGGAAAATTCGTTAATTTGGAATTAGCGAACCCGAGCCCATGAGTGTTTGCGAGCGCATTCGCATTTTAAATTTTCTAGTGCGGCACGCAAGTCGCATCAAGCATCAAATCATTAGTCACATCAAGCGTCAAATCAAATGTCACTTTGAGTGATATGACAAGTTGTCACTTGATTGAGTGATGTGAGTGATGTGAGTTGTTGGAGTGGTTGAAGGCTTTAATTGTTTGACTTTTAAAGCCGATTTTTGGTAAATGTATTTATTGATTTTTTGAAAATCAAATGTGTATTAGATACACAAATCCTTACCAACCAAAAATATACAACTCTTCTCTCTCTCAATTCCTCTCCTCTCTCATGCCTATAAGGGCCATTTTCTTCACTGGTTTGGCAGCTCACTGCCGTGAGCCAAGAAGGAAAAGGGAAACAAAAGTCGCGATTTTATGGCAAAATCGGGAGTGCTAACACATTACGAAGTCATGCGAAGGTGATAGGGAAGTCCACCCATGAGCTTGGAATCATTTGACGAAGCTTGGAGCTTGGATTCTTGAAGATTGATGGCCGAAAATGGAGCAGTCCAGAAGCTCACTGCCGAGCAGTCCATAGAGGCAGAATTTGATTTTTGTTGCCTCGCGCGTCGCTCAACTATCGATGTGAGTATTCCGCAACTCCCTCATTGTATTCGCACTTATTTTCAATGCTTGAAATGATCTTGGGATGCTTAGTATTTTCCAACACATCCTTATATAGCTTAGTTAATCTTGTTTCATTGATATGACCTAGGCGACTGTGCCATAGAAGTGATTCATTGAGATTATTCGAGTTAACGTTGTATATATTAGAGGTTGAACATTCTTTGTTAGTTTGTAAGACATAGATACCATTATTCAAAATACCATCTCCACATTTTATTTCATTGAAATAAATAGAACATTCATTACAACTTATTAGGCATGAAAAGCCTTTATTACATAAAGAAGAAATTGAAATGATGTTCTTTACTAGAGAAGGTACATAAACACAATCTTCTAAGTCTAAAACATAACCATTCGGCAAAACTAATGAATAAGTCTTCACGCACAATACAGCCAGTTTTGCTCCATTACCCATGCGTAAGTCAACCTCCCCATGACGGAGTCTCCTTCTGTTTCTCAGGCCCTGCACATTGTTACACAAGTGAGTCCCACAACCGATGTGAAGCACCCAAGTAGAAGGTTCAGAGTTTTGAGAATATAGTTCATGTTGGGATTTATGTCCTAGAGCTTCATGTATTGTAAAAGGAATTGATTTTGTAATAATAATAAATGCATTATTCATTTTATCAAAGTTTTTTGATTTATATCGCTTATTGTCCAATTGTCTTGTTTACCTTGATTACTCTTGTACCTTTATACTTAGTGTATGTTTGATGCACAAGAGGATTTAAGTCTAAAGTTAGTAATCTAAATAGTCCATAGAGAGCAAACAAAGAGAGTATTTTGTTTATGGTATATCTATAGTTGCGGTCCATTCTATACTTGTATGACGACATTGATCCGGGATCGTACATATAGTGACATGAGAATGGAGGCACCTTGTATGATAAGATCATATAGGACTGGACTCAGATAAATACGAATTTCTTTTAATATCCGTTAACCAAAGAAATTCATTTTATCTAATAGATGGTCATATATGGATTCGATCTTAATCCTGAGTGTATTACGAACTCCTGCATGACAGGCTATGTCCTTTGAATTACTATGGTGAGGTTGGTGTTGCATTCCCGGCCAATAACTACGTATTTTGGGGATATGGTTTGGTATGTATCAGGGAACATTTTACATAGATATGGAATTCACTCATTCTTACGATAAGCAGATGAATATCTCTTTTAAGAGTTGATTCGGGACTTGAACAATTTGAGCGCTCAAATTTTCTATTACGAATAGAAAGTATTTTATATTCATAATTGTTATGAATTAATTGTTCATTATAGAATCAATGGTGCTTAAGAGACAAAATATTTAGAGGGGTTTAACGGACTTATGACCCGGCTCTATTTATGAGATATTCGTGAAGGGCTATATCTATATGTAATGACTATATCGATGGACATTGAAAATGTTCGGTTTACTTAATCTATCTACGGTAACGGGAGTTCAACTTCGAGTTTTTAGTGGAATAACACGGAGTTAATAATTCGTAATATTTGATTAAAGAGTTTAATTAATATTTCGGAATTATTGGAGCTCGGAACCGTAGGTCCATTTGGTCCCCGTGCTAGCTCGATTAACTGTAGCAAACCTAATATAATTAGATTGTCTAATTATATGCTCACATTATATTTATTTATATATTATTAATAAGATTATAATATTTATTGTCACAAATGAAAACTATGTTAAATTAGTTTAACTTAATGTTTTCTAGAATTCTTTGCTTATGAGATAATCAAGTTAGTAATAATTATGAGATAATTACTACAACATAATTGAAGGTAAATAAATCATTATTAATATATTGATTTTTATTTACCATTGGAGACAAAGCCATATGGCTTACCATGTCATCCAAGCAATTATGTCTATTAGGTGGCTTGGATACACTTAATAGTTTTGTCATTAGCTAATGCATTTTATGCCTTGGTATGGCCTCCACATTTATGTGTTTTCCATTGAAAGAAAGCATTGAATGCTTAATGACAAAGCCATTATCTTTAGCTTAACATTTCTTATGCTTTGGTATGGCAATCACATTTTTGTGTTGGCCATTGCAAGAAAGCATTAGATGTTTAATGACAATGTTAGTTGGCTTGTGTAAGAGAATATAATCTCTACCATTTCTCTCACTTCCAAAGGTTAACACTTTGCATTCATTCACACAATTGTTGTGAGAAAAGATTTGAAAGAAAATAGAGAGAGTTATAGCATTCACAAGTGTTGTGAAATTCCTAAAGCCAAACACCATTGTGACATCTTAAATCTCTAAATAGTTTAGAGGTTTAATCTTTGTGAGTGAAGCCCACACTTCGGTTTGTTGGTTTCGAGTCATAGTTCGTAAGATCGAGTGGTTGATCCAAGTGTTTGACACCAAAGGATTGATCTTGGCTACTACAACAAAGGGTGAAGGCAAAGAAAATTTTGAAGATCCATACTAGACCCGGTGCCACCGCAAGCAACTTCCGTCACGCTAAGAAAGTCGTTTCCTACAATTGGCATCAAGAGCTTAAGGTGGAAAAGTTTTCTTAACCCTTTCTCTTTTTAAGTTTAAGTTTTAATAATTTATATTAGATATAAATTATAAATATACTTGTTGTGATGATTAGGCACAATTAGATTCATGAGATGAATGGTTTTTAATGTTCATGTGATGAATGCTTACTTTGACGGCCTTGTAACGTGCTTCCAAGAGTTGACATAAAAGGTTAGACCTGAGGGCACCTTTCTTATTATCTTTGTTCATATTTTAATTATTTATTGAATTTTCTTCGCATGAGAGTCGTTGATTAATGTGTGTTGTGGCCCTTGAATGAATGGAAAATGTGTCGTCTCTTATGGTATATAGGATGGAAACCCAGACGTAAATTCCGTAGCCGAATCCGAATAGACGGTAGTGCGGTCTGTACTTGGGATACAACTTCATGTACCACTTGAGCAAACGGCACATATTTCGATATGTTTTATCTTGTTTGTTTATTATCCGTATTTTATATTCCGCCATTTAATTTCCGTATGTTATTTGCTTGTGTAATGACGATATAGTGCGCATGGGCTTAGTATGTTGGTCTAAATGTCCTCTATTTGAGAGAAGAAAAGTCTAAAAGACTACCTTTACGACAGAACTTTGCCGCGCCGGACGAAGTATGTTCAATTGAATGCGAGATACGTCTAATCGGGCATGCGAAGTCCCATATCCTTGTCTTATTTATTTTATATGCATTGTGATTTGATGCGCATGGGCTTATTACGTTGGTCTAAAGGTCCTCCATTTTGAGAGATAAAAAGCCTAAGGGCTACCTTTACCACGATATTTCGCCGCGCCTTTTATATTCCGTCTTTTACTTTATGTACATTAGTTGTTTATGTAATTGATGATATAGTGCGCATGGGCTTAGTTTGTTGGTCTAAAGCATCTCAGGATAACAAGTAAGTTAAGCAATAACTGGCGAGCTAGGTAAGTACAAATGCATGCATAACTTTGATAGGATTGTCATTGTCACACACTGAAAAAGTCCCATCAAAGTGGGGGCGACTGTAGGCACTGCATTTTTGCATATAAGTCCCTATGATGAGTCTCATTTGGAGACACTACCTTTTAAGTCGCGAAAATCGCGGGAAACGGACGTCGGAAGGGAAAAGTCAGAAATTTGGATTTTTGTTGGATTTAGTTCACTTGTTTAGCTTCGGGCTCGCTTGTTGGACCTCCGTTTTAAAACACCTTTAGCCCAAGACCCCGCAAACAATTTAACCTTGGCCCAAAACCCTTGAAATGCACATCAAACCACACGCCCAAGCCAAGCCCACACATGCCCAAGCCTAGCCCACACACGCCCAAGCCCATAAAACATATCCAAATTAATAAAACACATATTTAACACATGGGAAATTAAAATAAATCAAATAAAATCTAAATAATCACCTACTAAAATAATAAATTACTTGCCTAAACAAAACAAATCATACACCAAATTAAAATAAAACAAATAAACATCAAATAAACATATTCCTAATTTAAATAAATCATGTCTCCAATCAAATATATGATATTCCTAATCTAGCCAAATCTTGTCCCTAATTAAATATTTTTTTCCTTGTGTGACACTAATTAAATGGTATCCCTTTTATTACACAAATCTTGTTCCTTTTCAAACATGGATTCACCCAAGCCTTTGCCTATAAAAGAAACACAAAACCAACCCTCACCTCTCCTAGCATTCACACCCAATACAAGAAAATACATCAAAAAACTCCCTTCTCCTCTCTAATCTCTCTCATGCCCAAGACCCCCCACTGACCAGTCCCATTGCCGCACCAAAATTTCACTCCAATAGCCCAAGACCTTCATGCCAAACTGCCCAAAATAGCCACTGATTATGCTCCTTGAATTCACGCCAATACAGCCCCATACAGCAGCCCCTAACACGTCCAAATAGCCCCCTCACTGCAGCCTCTGATTCACGCCATTAGCCCTCATTATCCCCCCTGAAATTGATGCCACTACAGCCCCTGAAACTACCCCCTAGATCACCGAAAATACTGCACTCATACAGCCTAATACAGCAACCCTCCTTCACGCCAAACTGCCCCTGAAACTGCATTGCACTGACCGAAAAAAATAGCAGCTCAAATACCCCAAACACAGTGGCCGAAAATCACCTAAAACAGTGAACAAAAATTGCACTTTAAAACCTTAAACAACCGTACAAAACAGCAACCCCAACCCCCTCCCCCCAAAATAGTCAATTAATACACCAAAAACAGTGACCAGAAAATATAGCAAGAACAGCAGCGAAACGGAGTGAAAATAGTATCTCGAGCAGTGAAACATCGAGGAAAGACGTGAACCAGCGAACCAAAAGAGTTGCGGAGTGTTAGCCCTTCCGACGGCCTTGTAACGCGCTTCCAAGAGTCGACATAAAAGGTTAGACTTGAGGGCACATTTCTTATTTATCCTTGTTCATATTTTAATTATTTATTGAATTTTCTTCGCATGAGAGTCGTTGATTAATGTGTGTTGTGGCCCTTGAATGAATGGAAAATGTGTCGTCTCTTATGGTATATAGGATGGAAACCCAGACGTAAATTCCGTAGCCGAATCCGAATAGACGGTAGTGCGGTCTGTACTTGGGATACAACTTCATGTACCACTTGAGCAAACGGCACATATTTCGATATGTTTTATCTTGTTTGTTTATTATCCGTATTTTATATTCCGCCATTTAATTTCCGTATGTTATTTGCTTGTGTAATGACGATATAGTGCGCATGGGCTTAGTATGTTGGTCTAAATGTCCTCTATTTGAGAGAAGAAAAGTCTAAAAGACTACCTTTACGACAGAACTTTGCCGCGCCGGACGAAGTATGTTCAATTGAATGCGAGATACGTCTAATCGGGCATGCGAAGTCCCATATCCTTGTCTTATTTATTTTATATGCATTGTGATTTGATGCGCATGGGCTTATTACGTTGGTCTAAAGGTCCTCCATTTTGAGAGATAAAAAGCCTAAGGGCTACCTTTACCACGATATTTCGCCGCGCCTTTTATATTCCGTCTTTTACTTTATGTACATTAGTTGTTTATGTAATTGATGATATAGTGCGCATGGGCTTAGTTTGTTGGTCTAAAGCATCTCAGGATAACAAGTAAGTTAAGCAATAACTGGCGAGCTAGGTAAGTACAAATGCATGCATAACTTTGATAGGATTGTCATTGTCACACACTGAAAAAGTCCCATCAAAGTGGGGGCGACTGTAGGCACTGCATTTTTGCATATAAGTCCCTATGATGAGTCTCATTTGGAGACACTACCTTTTAAGTCGCGAAAATCGCGGGAAACGGACGTCGGAAGGGAAAAGTCAGAAATTTGGATTTTTGTTGGATTTAGTTCACTTGTTTAGCTTCGGGCTCGCTTGTTGGACCTCCGTTTTAAAACACTTTAGCCCAAGACCCCGCAAACAATTTAACCTTGGCCCAAAACCCTTGAAATGCACATCAAACCACACGCCCAAGCCAAGCCCACACATGCCCAAGCCTAGCCCACACACGCCCAGCCCATAAAACATATCCAAATTAATAAAACACATATTTAACACATGGGAAATTAAAATAAATCAAATAAAATCTAAATAATCACCTACTAAAATAATAAATTACTTGCCTAAACAAAACAAATCATACACCAAATTAAAATAAAACAAATAAACATCAAATAAACATATTCCTAATTTAAATAAATCATGTCTCCAATCAAATATATGATATTCCTAATCTAGCCAAATCTTGTCCCTAATTAAATATTTTTTTCCTTGTGTGACACTAATTAAATGGTATCCCTTTTATTACACAAATCTTGTTCCTTTTCAAACATGGATTCACCCAAGCCTTTGCCTATAAAAGAAACACAAAACCAACCCTCACCTCTCCTAGCATTCACACCCAATACAAGAAAATACATCAAAAAACTCCCTTCTCCTCTCTAATCTCTCTCATGCCCAAGACCCCCCACTGACCAGTCCCATTGCCGCACCAAAATTTCACTCCAATAGCCCAAGACCTTCATGCCAAACTGCCCAAAATAGCCACTGATTATGCTCCTTGAATTCACGCCAATACAGCCCCATACAGCAGCCCCTAACACGTCCAAATAGCCCCCTCACTGCAGCCTCTGATTCACGCCATTAGCCCTCATTATCCCCCCTGAAATTGATGCCACTACAGCCCCTGAAACTACCCCCTAGATCACCGAAAATACTGCACTCATACAGCCTAATACAGCAACCCTCCTTCACGCCAAACTGCCCCTGAAACTGCATTGCACTGACCGAAAAAAATAGCAGCTCAAATACCCCAAACAGTGGCCGAAAATCACCTAAAACAGTGAACAAAAATTGCACTTTAAAACCCTTAAACAACCGTACAAAACAGCAACCCCAACCCCCTCCCCCCAAAATAGTCAATTAATACACCAAAAACAGTGACCAGAAAATATAGCAAGAACAGCAGCGAAACGGAGTGAAAATAGTATCTCGAGCAGTGAAACATCGAGGAAAGACGTGAACCAGCGAACCAAAAGAGTTGCGGAGTGTTAGCCCTTCCGACGGCCTTGTAACGCGCTTCCAAGAGTCGACATAAAAGGTTAGACTTGAGGGCACATTTCTTATTTATCCTTGTTCATATTTTAATTATTTATTGAATTTTCTTCGCTTGAGAGTCGTTGATTAATATGTGTTGTGGCCCTTGATTGAATGGAAAATGTGTCGTCTCTTGTGGTATATAGAATGGAAACCCAGACGTAAATTCCGTAGCCGAATCCGAATGGACGGTTGTGCGGTCTGTACTTGGGATACAACTCCACGTACCACTTGAGCAAACGGCATATATTCGATATGTTTTATCTTGTTTGTTTATTATCCGTATTTTATATTCCGCCATTTAATTTTCGTATGTTATTTGCTTGTGTAATGACGATATAATGTGCATGGGTTTAGTATGTTGGTCTAAAGGTCCTCTATTTGAGAGAAGAAAAGTCTAAAAGACTACCTTTACGACAGTACTTTGCCGCGCCGGACGAAGTATGTTCGATTGAATGCGAGATACATCTAATCGGGCATGCGAAGTCCCATATCCTTGTCTTATTTATTTTATATACATTGTGATTCGATGCACATGGGCTAAAGGTCCTCCATTTTGAGGGATAAAAAGCCTAAGGGCTACCTTTACCACGATATTTCGCCGCGCCTTTTATATTCCGTCTTTTACTTTATGTACATTAGTTGTTTATGTAATTGATGATATAGTGCGCATGGGCTTAGTATGTTGGTCTAAAGGTTCTCTATTTGATGGAAGAAAAGGCCAAAAGGCTACCTTTACGACAATACTTTGCCGCGCCGGACAAAGTATGTTTGGTTGGATGTGAGATATGTTCAACCGAGCATACAAAGTCCTATATCATTGTCTTTATTTTATATGTATTGTAATGTAATGCGCATGGGCTTATTATGTTGGTCTAAAGGTTCTCTATTTGAGAGAAGAAAAGTCCAAAAGGCTACCTTTGCCGCGCCGGACAAAGTATGTTTGGTTGGATGTGAGATATGTTCAACCGAGCATACAAAGTCATATATCATTGTCTTTGTTTTATATGTATTGTAATGTAATGCGCATGGGCTTATTATGTTGGTCTAAAGGTTCTCAATTTGAGAGAAGAAAAGTCCAAAAGGCTACTTTTATGACAGTATTTCGCCGTGTCTTTTATTATTCCGTTGTTTTCTTTCTGTATGTCATCTCTTTGCATAATCATGCATCATATTGCAATGAGCATGGGCAAATCAAGTTAGATTAAAGGTCCTCCATTTTGAGGGATAGAAAGTCGAAGGGCTACCTTTGCCGCGATGTTTTGCCGCGCCAGACAAAGTATTTTCGATTGAATGTAAAATACGTTTAATCGGACACTCGAAGTCCTATATAGATGTGGGCATATGTCGCATCTCTTTTCTTTTACTTTCATTGTCTATCTTTTGCATCGCATAATTGCATGTTTATTTTAATGTACAACTGCCTCATTAGTTATCTCTTTGCATTATGTACCTAATTGCTTCTCTTTATTACACATGAAGAGCTTAAGGTTGAAAAGTTTTCTTAACCCTTTCTCTTTTTAAGTTTAAGTTTTAATAATTTATATTAGATATAAATTATTAATATGCTTGTTGTGATGAGTAGACACAATTAGATTCATGAGATGAATGGTTTTTAATGTTCATGTGATGAATGCTTACTTTGATTCATGTGATGAATGTATTGCGTTGATCGTTAATTTTTCCGGCTCTTATTTTTAGTATTGGAAATGTAAGACCATAAGGTCATATTCTTTCAAGTGTTGTAAGTTCATTTCCTTTGTAATAAGTCCATTTTGGAACTCAATTTGTAACTTGGAGGAGTCGATGCCACAAAGGACTCATTACGAACCTATTCCGCGAAGAACTCAACAATATACCATGGAGCAAGATTTGAAGACCAATGGATGCCTTGGATTTATTGTACTAATTAGATTAGTATTTAAAAAAAATAATAATAAGAGCCCGGTTAACGCAATTTATGTATGTATGTGAAACTTCATTCCCTTACGAGTCCGTAGAAAAAAAACGGTGACCAAAACGGACTCCGGAACGGAGTAAATAAAGTACCAGTGTTTTGACACCAGACTGATTGCGTTCGAACGCCAGTCAAACGCAACTCAAGCATTTTGCTACTGCCTGGAAAACGTTAGAACGCCCAGATAATGCTACACGAACGTTTTCAGCCCAGACCTGGGCACATATATATGTTTTAAATTGTTTATTAACATGTCATATAGCTTAGGGTGCCTACTCTTGCATTTTCACATGCCATAACATGTAGACATGCATGATATTCAAGTTATAAAATATGATTTTATGTAAATTTAAAAGTTAAATTAGAATATAAGATGCATGTAAACGAATTTATAAGATTAATTGGTTTAAAGGTTTAAAAATTAGGAATTCAAGTTTAAGAACAAATGGACATTATGAGTACATTATTTTCTTTGGTATATCGGATGGAAACCCGGATATAAATTCCATAGCCGCTTCCGAATGGACGGTAATTTGGTTTGCACTCGGGATACAATTCCACGTACCTTTGGAGTAAATAACGTACTTTTATCTATTAATTGGTTTAATGACATATAGTACATTAGTTGAATTCTAAAATTTTAAAACCTATAAGTGAACTAATATTTCAATTGTTAAAATTAATTAGATCACTTAAGCAAACTTGATTAAATTAGTTTAATTAAGTTAATGATTAGTAGAGACTAATAAGTATTAGTGAATAAAATTTTAAGTGTTAAAATTGGTTAGATCACTAATAATCCGCTAGTATTAATAAAGATATGTTTTAGCCGAGCATAATTTTAATACATTAGAAACTAGTGAGATAGAAACCTTAAACTTCAAAATAGTGAGTGGGAGAGGGGTATACCACAATATATCCCACGATCTCCATTGTTATCCAAAAATGTGAGATTCAATATGCGCCTCGAGACGGCTTTGCTTTCGTCCCCCTACGGATGGTGTCCTTTTTGGGTCAATATCAGGTTTGGATTCCGAAAGGATAGGGACACTAGATGTATCTAGTGATTTGACCTACCCTACGGCGGGACTTCACTAGTTAAGTCCAAGGGTTCTGAAATAATGGGTCACACTCACAAAGGAATGATTAAGTTGTTAATCAAAGCTTCCTTGATCAAAATAACGGTAATTGATTAATATAGGAATAAGATTTATTTCAGATATATTAATCAATTGAGAATGTCTCAATCTATCATGCGAATACTTGACCTACCCTACGGCGGCATTTATTTGTGGGATGATAGATAACTGTGGCATAGTAATTCTTTTAGGTTTCTAATTCATTATACATTGATCATGCATCATGTTTAATTTTATGCCTAAATGTTTGACAATTTTAATATGCGATGAATGAATATTGAATGCGCGTGTATTATTTTTTAGCCATGGCATCTACAATAATCTCCATTATCAAATAACAATAGGTAGTTCTTACACAAGAAGTCGTCAGACGACCATGTCTCTTCTCGCAGTTACTTGGCTGTTTCCGTTTCACCCTCCACAGGACTCGGAGGATCTTTAAGGAATTTAGCCAACTGGAGAGTTGTCAGGTAGAACAGCATTTTACTCTGCCACTGTTTAAAGTTTGCCTCACCAAACTTTTCCGGTTTTTCTTCATGAGAGACCGGTACTGTGATGTTTCTGCTAGCCATGTGTAACTGGAAAAATCAACAGGGGTCAATAAGTCTACAAAAGACAAATTGTACAACGATCAACACATGATCTTATTCAAATGATATATCAAGTATCCATTCATTGTTCTATTGGACAATAGTACCAATAAACACAAGTCCTTGAATTTCCGACTAAGGTTTCTTATGATAAGTAAATAAAGGAATATTCCTAGAGGACGATGGGGGTCCGGAGTAACCACTTAAATCTCTGACCACTTAGGCTCTTATCGCCTTTTTGACAGAATATCCTTTAAATACTTCCTCAATAGAATCTCTTAGTAATTCAATACTCAGTATTTCACTTTTAGTTCACTTTTGGTGTTACAATACAATATTCGATATTACAAATATAAATTTAAATTCAATCAATCTTGGATGGAATTACTTGTGTATTACTACACTTTTAATTCTCAACCAAGTATGCAACATATAATTAACAAATAACTTTCAACTTTATCACAATTAAACTATGTGTATACTTGTGATAATTGAATATCTTAATATTAACTTAAACTTATACTACCAAGTTTATAAAAATTCATTATATGATTTTACTAAGTTAATATGATTACATATATTCTATAATGTTAATTGCATATTCTATAATATATATATACTATACTATTATATAAATAAATCTAAGTCTATATTATTAGTAATGCAAGCAAAAAACGCAAAACTGCAAAATTATTCATTTAATGCATGTATTGACAATAATTTTTCTTTTCTTTTAAATACATGCATAGTCACGTCAATTTCAATTTTTTTTTCAACAAATATTAATTTTTTTTCATCAGATTGCATCTCATGTGAAGAGCCATGACTATTCACCAAACCCACTTGCATGGCTATTTTCCTAAGTCAATTACACATCAACTTACGCTAATATAGATAACTAATAAGGTATGGAACAAATATAAATCAGCATTAACGCTAATATAGAAAAATAATCATGTTCGTACTATTCAATTTTGTGAAAATATAAATTAACGTTAATTATGCGTTTAAGATAGAATTTAAACACTAACTTATAAGCACACCAAAAAAACTATTTGCATATCGTTTCGGATACTAGAAATTTCAAACATCCATTCAATTGCCATATGTTCGAAAAATATATTATGTTTCGGGTGTATATGTCATCTCTCTCACAGTAGCTGAGACCTACAACTGTGTGGAACCCAACTGTTGTGAGAAAGATGACATATACACCCGAAACATGATATACTATCTCCATATGTTCGTAGTCAAAGTAATGGCAATCACACAAAACGATGAATGGAGAGGCCCATCACCTCTACTTGATGTTGAACAACAAACTGTTTCAAAGTATCAGGAAAAGAAGGCTATCGAGATTCGAGAGGATACCACGGGGAAGAAAAAAATTCAAGAATTTATTGCAAAAACTACAAAAGCAACAAATCTCAATATGTTTGCAAGAGAAACAACAATAAAGATAAAACAGGCACCAAAGCTATTACAAGAAGAAAACAAAGAACACTGAGGAGTGATTTTGTCTCTCTATTTCGGCAGTTGCTGCAACCGAAAAACTCAGAATTTTAGCTTTCTATGCCTGCAATTGTATAACAAAAAATTGTGTAAAAATAATCAAGAAAAAATTTATCCCGCAATACAACTGGTCAAATCTGCAATAGCAGTATTAACTATGGGTTGTGAGAGTACCTTGTTTGCAATGTTGTTTGAGAGCCAGTCAAGTCCCTCGTATAGCCCTTCACCGGAAGTGGCACATGTGCTCTGGATATACCTGCAGCATGACATACACAGGGTTAGTGATACACGCTCACATATAAGAGAGAAAGAAGATGATTTGTCTTACCAGTGGCGTTGGCGAAGAGAGTGAAGGCCAAGCTTATCAGTTATCTCAGCAGCATTCATTGCATTTGGAAGATCTTGCTTGTTAGCAAATACAAGCAGCACAGCATCCCTCAACTCATCCTGTCAATGTAACAAAAAATCACCACAATAAGACACTGAACCACCTTCCCAAATTTTAGTAACAAATGAGAATTCCATAGTGATGCAATCTGCAACTGTGGCTATTGCTCTTGTAGTGGCAATAGATTACCTCATTCAACATTCTGTGCAACTCATCCCTAGCTTCAACCACACGATCACGATCATTACTGTCAACCACAAAGATGAGTCCTTGGGTGTTTTGGAAATAATGCCTCCACAATGGTCGGATCTGGATTAACAAAATTATAGATGTCAGAAAAGCTAGAACAATATTGAAGGAAACAGGAAACACCCTCATAACTAGGCTAAAACTTCCACAGCATGAAGTCTTTTAGTTTATTTCAACAGAAATAGAATATGCTTAAAAAATGACAGAATTTAAGCCCAAGAGGAATTATTTTGAAAATCACAGGAGGTAAAAACAATAAAAAGCTTTTAACCTATAGGTCGACTGGCTTAAGAGATGCACTGTTTTCAAAACCCGCATGTGTTTTGTACACACGCTGCTATAAAATGTACATATACTTTAAAAGAAATAAATTGTCCATAAGCATGGTAGCATACTTCCCCTTATCAAGAAAGTAGATCAACATTAATTAAGAGGTAACATATGACAAGTCAGAAAATGCTATGAGTCTTATTCAAACTTTACTTTGAAACACTCAAAATCTCAAGGGGAAAAACCAAAACTGATAATAAGGAGTAACAATTGTATCGCCCTTGGAAACACAACCTGCAGCTAGATCAACCTGAATACATTAAAATAGAACCTGCATACCTTGTCCTGACCCCCGACATCCCAGACAGTAAAGCTGATGTTCTTATATTCAACAGTCTCCACATTAAATCCTGACCAAACAATATATAACAACAATTGAGTGCCATAGAAAACACAAATTCACCAAATGATTCAATCACAACTAGAATCGTTTATGCGATGCTAGCTAATCGGTTGAAGGTACTATTGAACTTACCAATGGTGGGAATGGTGGTGACAATCTCTCCGAGCTTAAGCTTGTAGAGAATAGTCGTCTTACCAGCTGCATCAAGACCTACCATGAGAATTCTCATCTCTTTCTTAGCAAACAACCTGCTGAAAAGCTTGGTGAAAGACAGCCCCATTTTTTTATTTTTTTTTTACAACTGCAAACACAAACCAACCAATGCAACGATCAGATCACATTTTACACATCTTCAAGATCACAAAAACCGGTTACAAAAATTGAATTATCTAATTGCAATCATCAGATCTAATTAAACAAATTCCGATCCAAGTCAAATTTTTTTTATCAAATATCATAATGAAACAGTTTTAAGGATCAAATAAACAAGAATTACACTTGATCAAACAATTTAACTCATAAAATACATCAAAATCTGACGCATACACAAGTAAAATTCGATAATTCAAAGTTATTCAAGGCCAGAAATGATTAGATCAAAGACAAAATGCTTCCGATTCGAGGCATGACTCGCAAATTAACAAAATGCAGATCGAGGAATAACGAAGCCAGATCAGTTAAAAATATGAACAACAAAAAGTAAAGAAATTTAAATAAGGGAGAGATCTGGAGACCTGACGAAGAGATCGGTTTTTGCAAGATCCGAGCTGTCGTTCAATTTTTACACGGTTAATGAAGCAACGTGTATTTATAGAATTAGAACCAAACAGCTCTGTCGAACTGTTATCACGCGCCGTTACTGTATTTAGTGGCTTTTACAATTTTTGATTTTTTCTTTTTTCTTTTTAGATTAAGGAAAAATAACCGTATTTTATATGTTATTTCTGATTATTTTTTTCAAATATCATTACTTTTAATTTAAAAGGTAAATGACACTCTCAATATTTAGGGGGAAAGGGAAAAATAAATCCCTAATATTTAATCAAATTTTTTAATCAAATTTATAAAATTATTCATTTACATAAAAATAATTTGTGAAAATGCATAATAATTAATGTACGAAATAAATTTTTTTCATTAAAAAAAAAACTAAATCTATTAATGAATGGAGAGTTTGGTGTCTTTTTTTAAATATTAAATTGTTTTATAACCTTTTCCTTCTTTTAAATTTGTATTAGTACTCACTGACGCAGTTATGAAGACACGCTTCGCCTGCATGCAATGCTGATTCTGGCCCGGAGAAACGAGTGATTCTTTTCCCTTTGGAGATTACAATTATTGAGTCGGGATTCTAAATTCACAATGTCTTAAAAATCAGACGGTTAAGTAAATCGGTGATCTAAAAATTTTATCAGATTACTAATTCGAACGGTTAAATCGTTCTAGTTAAATCGAAAAAATCTGATGATTTCATAAATAATTTTTAATTAATTAAAAATTATTAAATAATAAATTTTAATTTTTGGTTTTGGTTTTGGTTTTGGTTTTAAAAAGATAAGAAATGGCCAATCTAGTTCACTGATTTTATTGATTTTTATCGATTTTAACCGGTTTTGACCCTTTTTTTAACAGCGTTGTTGATAGTAAAAATCAGCGTGTAGACCAAACAGTATAAACCAGGGGCAGGGGGGATTTCCCTCTTGACCGATGTTCAGAGAGTATTAAACACTTCTCGACTTAGCAGGAGTCCGGACACGATCTCTCAAATTAAGCAGACCATAAACGTGTGCTTCGACGCGGTTTTCCATAAACCGACCACATCAGCTCGTCGGCTCAGTTCAGGCCTACTCTGCTCCCTTCCTAGTAAGTCAAGGGGCTCGGATAGTTCAAGACAAGGCGGAAATGGTTCGGTAGGCTCGGCAGATTATTAGACCGATCACTTGCCAACCGACAGAAGTCTCGAGATTATAATTTCCTTTTACACATGTCACCTCCCGGAAGCACCCACCAGGCTGTCATCATTATTAAATGCATGTGGCAGTGAAGAGTTATATTGATGTGATGGGATGTCAGAGAGCAGGTTTGCTTTCGGCAAGAACGGGCCTAAGGCAGAGAACTCAATAAATATGGCAAGTGTTACGTGGAAGATTCTGCAGACTGGGAACAGTAGCCGCCTCATCTACCGCCTCATTTTTAGTATATATAGAGAGAGAGAAAGCCTCTTGTAAGAAAGAATAAGAAAAAGAAAAGAGAGAAAATGAGGGAGAAAAGAAGGAGAGAGAGAGAACGAAAAAGAGAGGCAGATAGAGCCTTTTTGTAATTACTTTTGTAAAGCATCTCAGTTTTCACATTGACCGACCGCAAAATAAGTCGGTAGAGCACATTTCAATAATAAAACACCCATTCGTTTTGTGCCTGTGGACGTAGGCTGGACCCGATCCGCCGAACCACGTTAACTCCATGTGTCAATCTGCATCTCTTTCTGTCAAAGTTTGATTTTGGTTTCCTCATAACCAAACAAATTCACTGCTGAAAGAATGTTGAATCCCGGGGACAATATATTTTCTTATTGTCCCTGAGACGAAAACAGCCGTCAACAGTTGGCCCTGATAAGAAATGGCCAATCTAGTTCACTGATTTTATTGATTTTTATCGATTTTAACCGGTTTTGACCCATTTTTTTAACAGCGTTGTTGATAGTAAAAACCAGCGTGTAGACCAAACAGTATAAACCAGGGGCAGGGGGATTTCCCTATTGACCGATGTTCAGAGAGTATTAAACACTTCTCGACTCAGCAAAATTCCGGACACGATCTCTCAGATTAAGCCGACCATAAACGTGTGCTTCGACGCAGTTTTCCATAAACCGACCACATCAGCTCATCAGCTCGTCGGCTCGGTTCAGGCATACTCTTCTCCCTTCCTAGTAAGTCGAGGGGCTCGGATAGTTCAAGACAGGGCGGAAATGGTTCGGTAGGCTTGACAGATTATTAGACCTACCACTTGCCAACCGACAGAAGTCTCGAGATTATAATTTCCCTTTACACATGTCACCTCCCGGAAGCACCCACCAGGCTGTCATCATTATTAAACGCATGTGGCAGTGAAGAGTTATATTGATGTGATGGGATGTCAGAGAGTAGGTTTGCTTTCGGCAAGAACAGGCATAGGGCAGAGAACTCAATAAATATGGCAAGTGTTACGTGGAAGATTCTGCAGACTGGGAACAGTAGCTGCCTCATCTACCGCCTCATTTTTAGTATATATATAGAGAGAAATCCTCCTGTAAGAAAGAAAAAAAGAAGGAAAAAAAGAGAGAAAATGATGGAGAAAAGAAGGAAGAGAGACACGAAAAAGAGAGGCAGAGAAAGCCTTTTTGTAATTACTTTTGTAAAGCACCTCGGTTTTCACATTGACCGACCGCAAAATAAGTCGGTCGAGCACATTTCAATAATAAAACACCCATCCGTTTTGTGCTCGTGGACGTAGGCTGGACCCGATCCGCCGAACCACGTTAACTTCATGTGTCAATCTGCGTCTCTTTCTGTCAAAGTTTCTTTTGGTTTCCCATAACCAAACAAATTCACTGCTGAATGAAGGTGAATCTCATGAATAATATTCCATTATTGTCCCTGAGACGAAAACCAGTCGTCAACAGTTGGCGTCGTCTGTGGGGATTTCGATGAAAAGTAATCTACGTGATAGAACGATGGTAGAAGGTGAAAGCTGTGGTTTGCGCAAGTAGTTCAATAGCAGGATGGATGGAATCGGAAAGGAATGTGAAAAAGCAAGCCGGAACGGGAGGAAGAAAGGGTTCGTGTGGACAGAGCCTTTTTTTTTTAATTGTGGAATGAAATATAAAAGTATTGGCCAACGGACACCCATCCGGGGTGAATTGTCGAATGAAATGTAATGATGGGGATGGGTTACATCCGTTGGAGACGGCTGACCAGACTCCTCAGTAGGAAGGAACTACGCTTCTCAAACTACCGATCGCCAACTTCACAAGTTACTTGTGCTAGAGGACTGATTAGGGAGCTAGTCAGCCAAGGGCAAGGTGAACGCCCCTCGGGCGGGGTGCAAATTGGTGAGGTGGTCTTCCCTAAACTGAAAGAAAGAAGGTAAAATTCTTCTGGGAAAGCCACGCAGAGCAGAAATTGAAGACCTCGCCCAAACACCTAGGGATGTGCTCAATGCGCCGGACGCCGGGACCATGCATTGTCGAAGGAGCACCGACGGAGTGCCTGGTTCGGCAGACCCTGTGATCCAGCTCGGAAACCTTGGGATCAAGTTCAGATTGAAGGATCCCGACGGAGCGCCTGATGCAGGAGCCAGCTTAAGTGTGAAGTTTACAACTCTGGCATATGCATCGGGAGTTTTCCGAGCTCGGATCAGAAGATGCGGTTGGACCGCGAAGTAGAGGACAGAAGAAAACAAATGTAAAAGCCTCTCTTAAAATTTCCCGCAAAGAGTTGTAAGAAGGGCAGTATGTCCTTTAAATATGAATAAAACTCTCATTTTTTTAAGAAACTTGCACATCTCGCTTGTTTGTTAATTAAACGTGAAAGTTGTTTTCAGTATTTTCTTGACATGCTCGATGCGAAGGTAATGATTTGAGGCCAGAAATGGCACCAAACCCGTGGCACGCCAAACACTGGTGTCATTATCAAACCCTCGCATAAAGTGCGTCGGCCTGGCTCTTTTCATTTTAAGTGGGAGTTACTTCAAGGGATGAAGTGCATGAGGGAGCACGTGAACCCCTCGTGGCAAGATCAGACTCCCGAGGCTGGAGCGTAACTACCCCATGACTTGCATATATGTCTAGGCTCGGGGCTGGATTTGTTCCGCCGAGGCCTCTGTGTACCCATCGGCTTGGGGCTGGATTCATTCCGCCGATGCTTCATGGTGTCTAGGCTCGGGGCTGGATTTTACTCCGCCGAGGCCTCTGTGTGTCATCGGCTCGGGACTGGATTCCTTCCGCCGAGGCTTCATGGTGTCTAGGCTCGGGGCTGGATTTGTTCCGCCGAGGCCTTTATGTGCCATCGGCTCGGGGCTGGATTCGTTCCGCCGAGGCTTCATGGTGTCGGCTCGGGACTGGATTTATTCCGCCGAGGCCGTTGATAGATTAGGAATTATGTTTTGGAGACCTCGGGCAGGAAGCTGTCTCGAGGCATCCGTGTTGTTATTTACACTTGTGAAATTTCTCGTTTGAGGTATGTGCTAAGTCACCCCCACCTTTTACCAATTTCATTTTAAAAACTTTATTTTTGTTTTTTCACTGGTCTGGTAAGGGACCCCCGCGCCAGAATTAGCAGAGCCTCGAAGGTTGATTCATTTCCCTTCCGTGTAAGTCTTGGTAAGTTATTCGGCTCGGGGCTGGATTTTGTTCCGCCAAGGCCATGTAGTTATTCGGCTCTGGGCTGGATTTTGTTCCGCCGAGGCCATGTGGTTATTCAGTTCGGGGCTGGATTCATTCCGCTGAGACTTCAGTACCTAGATCAGCTCGGGTTTGGGGTGAATCCCACCGAGTCTGATTCTTTGAACTGGGGATGTAACATTCCCCCAGATCCAAGTACCTAGTTCAGCTCGGGTTTGGGGTGAATCCCACCGAGTCTGATTCTTTGAACTGGGGATGTAACATTCCCCCATATCCAAGTACCTAGTTCAACTCGGGTTTGGGGTGAATCCCACCAAGTCTGACTCTTTGAACTAAGGATAAAATATCCCCAAAATCAGATATTTCCTCTCAGCATAAAATCAGGTTACGCCCCATCAACGGGACTTGTAGTTAGCTTGGGAACAAGGTGTTCGTCCGATGGCCAGGTTCAGAGGCGGTCGGACTCAAGAGTTTCTCCTCACATCCAGATTCGGAAGAGCAAGAAAAAAAGAGAAGAGAAGAAATCGCACGAAGTTACCGGGCAAAGCGGTCAAAAAAAGGGTGAAGGTTGCAGATGGTCTCACAGAAGCACGAGAATATCGCCTACTACAAAACAAGCACCTCAAGATTATCATCAGAAGTCGGGACCTCTGACTCAGACCCATCAGAAGAGATCTTTTTAGCCTCGGTTACAAATACTTCGAATGACAGGATCAGGAAATTTGAGCAGCAGACTCCTCAAGCAACTGTAAAACGTAGATACGGCAAGCGTGGGTTCGGAATGTTGAACTCACTCCGAAAGAATGGCAGGTGGGATAAACATCTTCATCCTCCTAAAATTCCCCTCAGCAGAACTAAAGGCAATAGCAAGCTTCTCGGCAGATGGATAAATTGAGAATGAAAAGAAAAGACCTGATTAAAACACATACGCAAATGGAGTGCCCGCAGATTCCAGAATCGACCACCAGCAGGATGACAGTGCCTCATACTTATAAATAGTTTTCGGCATCAACTCACAAACTCGTTGATACCAAGAACTATGGGATAAATGTTGATAGTAAAAATCAGCGTGTAGACCAAACAGTATAAACCAGGGGCAGGGGGGATTTCCCTCTTGACCGATGTTCAAAGAGTATTAAACACTTCTCGACTCAGCAGCAGTCCGAACACGATCTCTCAGATTAAGCCGACCATAAACGTGTGCTTAGACGCGGTTTTCCATAAACCGACCACACCAGTTCATCAGCTCGTCGGCTCGGTTCAGGTCTACTATGCTCCCTTCCTAGTAAGTCGAGGGGCTCGGATAGTTCAAGACAGGGCAGAATTGGTTCAGTAGGCTCGGCAGATTATTAGACCGACCACTTGGCAATCGACAGAAGTCTCGAGATTATAATTTCCCTTTACACATGTCACCTACCTGAAGCACCCACCAGACTGTCATCATTATTAAATGCATGTGGCAGTGAAGAGTTATATTGATGTGATGGGATGTCAGAGAGCATGTTTGCTTTCGGCAAGAACAGGCCTATGGAAAAGAACTCAATAAATATGGCAAGTGTTACGTGGAAGATTCTACAGACTGGGAACAGTAGCCGCCTCATCTACCGCCTCATTCTTAGTATATATATATAGAGAGAAAGCCTCTTGTAAGAAAGAAAAAAAAGGGGAAAAAGAGAGAAAATGAAGGAGAAAATAAGGAATAGACACAAAAAAAAAAGAGGCAGAGAGCATTTTTGTAATTACTTTTGTAAAGCATCTCGGTTTTCACATTGACCGACCGCAAAAAAAGTCGGTCGAGCACATTTCAATAATAAAACACCCATCCATTTTGTGCCCGAGGACGTAGGCTGGACCCGATCCGCCGAACCACGTTAACTCCATGTGTCAATCTGCGTCTCTTTCTGTCAAAGTTTGCTTTTGGTTTGTCATAACCAAACAAATTCACTGCTGAAGGAAGGTTAATCTCAGAAACAATATTCCATTATTGTCCCTGAGACGAAACCAGTCGTCAACAATCGTAATTTTTAGAGTTCAACCGGATCAGAATCATGATCTATTTCATCTTCGATCGGTTCAATTGACTGGTCCAATTCTCTTTAAAACCATGCGAATTCAAGATGTGAAATTTTAGTCATGTTTGAATTTGTCCAGATGATTTCCATTTTAAAAAATAATTTGAAAAATATCTTTTTATGAAATTACTAATAAGGACATACCATTTATTAGGAACCCGGATCTTTATTTTCTCAAAAATCACATGAATTGTAATAATAGATTTTTGTAACTTGGGGATCAGAATTGTAGCCTTGTAGGCAGTACTGAAAATCAAATAAAAGAAGAAAAATGATATGTGAACAAAATATGGGCAAATGGATGACTAAATTTTGTTATATATATATATATATATATATATATATATATTAGATATATATATATATATATATATATATATATATATCAAAATAACAATTTTCTTTTAAAAAAAGTAAAATCATTAAATTATAATTTATAAATACACAAAAGGGCAAAAACATTGTCCCTCTTTAGTCCTTTATTTGTTCACTTATCACCATCAAAAAAATGAATGATCTTTGATATATATATAAAGGATTAAACATTTGCATGAATGGAATTAAGAATGGGCTGTTAATGTCTAAATTCAGTTTCGATTTCATAAAAAAAACATAAATTTTAACAACTTCTAAAATAAAATCTTGCATGGGCTTGTAACTCTTAACTTTTGAGAAGGAACTAGAGTTTTTTTTTTTTTAACTAGAACAGTTATCAATTAATACACTTATAAGTATAGATGGCCACGGTTATGGTTCGGAATTGAAACCGAACCGTAATAAATCGTAACTGAACTAATTTGACTGGTTCGATTAGGTTAAACCGTAATCGAACCGGTCACTACCGATTTGATTATGATTTGTAAAAATCTGTAACCGCACTGTAATCGGTTCCGATTTATATTTTTTAAAGTTTAAAAAAAAATTGTAACCGAACCGTACGATTTGATTCGATTATGATTCACCCTAAAGGTGAACCATAACCATGTTACCGACATAGTCGTATAATGGATTTTGATGATGCAACGAGAGTGAAGTCTTCGACGCACAAAAGCGAGACAATACAAAAAGATGCTGAAGCACACGATGGTGAAGAGCGAAGAATGTGAAGACTTGCACACATCGAAGATTTTATGTGAAGTCTTAGCTTAGGGCTCTATTTGTAATGTGATTTGAGTATTCAAGTGCCTAAACTCATAGGAAACATGCACATTCACTTATATGCATTAGGTTCATATACAAAATGCATTAAAACCTTCATATTTGCATTTTTGGTACAGAGATCGGCATACTGGTCTCTTATCGGTGTCCATATCGGTGAGATGCTGAGTTTTGCATGCTCACTAGAACCGGCATGGACCTTACCGGTCTCATACCAGTCACCATACCGGTGAACCTGGGGAATGCACAGCTACTGGAATCGGCACACACCAAATTGGTCTACATACCGGTCCCATACTGATGAGCCTAATGGCTAGTTCCTTTACTGGAACTGACATGACCCAAATCGGTCATCATACCGGTGTCCTTACCGGAAATCATACCGGTATAACGGTCGGATTCTTCAAACGGTAATATATTCGTTGGAGACCGGCATATCGGTGTCAGAGACCAGCATACCGGTCTCAGAAAGAGCTGTTGGGGCTTGCTTTCATTTTGCTATAAATTGAAGCTCCAATTCGTTTTTGCCACACATGAGACATAACACACAACCTTCATATCATCCCATAGAGCAAAAACAAGAGTGTTTATAAACCTTCATAATCATATACACTCATACATCAAGCTCACACACACTACACCTTCACATACATTTGTAGTGAGCTTAGATCACTTGGGTAACCAACTCACACAATCGTCTTTATCATTATGAGTGCCCAAGTGTGTTTTACAACTTCTTTATACAAAACATTTGTGGTTGTGAAATCTCATTGTTTGGGTAAATTGTAAAGGTTCGTGAGTGCACCTACGTAGAAAACTCATAGTAAAGGTTTGGAGTGCACCTTGCGTAAAACTCTTGGTTGCGAGTGAACCACTGCAAAAACTCGGTAGATAATGAAAAGTTTCAAGCGCGGCTTGGGGGAGTGGACGTAGGCATTGTTGGCCGAACCACTATAAATCCCGGTGTCGTTTTTCTCTATCCCTTAACTATTTACATATTGCAAGTTTGATTTATTTATATGATTATATATTAGAAACTTGTATATAGGTTATTTATTGCAATAGAGAAAATTGACATAAGGCTTAATCGGCAAATATACTTAAAATCGGCAAAAGTTTTAATTCTGCATATTTTAGCCGTAACCCAATTCACCCCCTCTTGGGTATAGTTTCTATTTGTCGCTAGTGCTTATATGTAATTTCAAATCATACAGTATAATTACGGTTTCTAACTGTAACCAAACCGTGACCACCTCTAAAAAAACCACAAATTAATCTTTGAAAATTTCAATATTATTGAAAGAGTTGTGAAGTTGGCAAAATCCAAGGCATTATCTTTTTTCAGATTTTATCTTCGCGGTTTGGTTTGAGAAAGCAAAACAAGAGATAAAAACGAAGAAATGAAGAAGAATATATGCCGGTGTTGAACATTTTTTTTTTAGATTTAATAAGATGTACATAGTAAAAATTTTAATTAAATTTTTTAAATATGGGTGTTTTGAGTAATTGCATGCTCAGAGTATTTTTATTTTTAAAAAAATGTAAATAGCCCCATCTAAAATAAAAATATTTAAATGCCATCATTTATTCTTTGTGTAATAATTAAATTAAGAAAATGCAGTTATGTACTTACAGATTTTTTAAAATAATTCTTAGAACAAATTCATAAAATACTAATTAACCAAAATTAATATGGTACTTAGAGAACATTAACTAAAATCAAAATCAATTCTTTGATTTTTAAACACCCAAAACAAGGTCCATGATCCACGAATCTAAAGTATCAGCCAAAGCCTAAGAAAAGAGAGGAAATGAACGTGCTGATGTTCGCAATGAGAGGATAAGAACCATTGTTCAGTGCAAATCCTGCGAATTCAAAACTTTGAAACCAAAGCATGGGATCATGACCCTCAGTTCATATGAAGATCATTTCATCAAGATAAATAATAATTATTCATCACAAAAATTTTGCGCAGTGGAATAGCCTAAGCGGAAGGATATAAAATAAGATACACTCTATCGACACAGGCGGTCGGTTATGACTTCTAAATTTAACCCAAAATTAGGGGTTCAAATTTAGTGAAATTTCAAATTTTAATATATAATATGATTGATATATTTTTTTATCATTTCTCGATAGAGGCCTATTTTAAGAACTCGTCTAAGACCCCAAAAAATTCAAGACAATCAGGGTCGCTCCACCCCTCTCTCTCCCATATTTCACATTAATTAAAGATGTAGCCATGGACACAATATATATATACATGACACTAGATCATGTTCGCTTGTGAATAATTTAGTATTGTAGGTAATAATTAGTAACGACAACCCAATTGAATGAAAAATACATTGACACAATGTGTGCATGCTAGGAAGTTGCAACCCTACTTCTATCTATAAGATTTTTAAAGTATGTTATTTGCGTTTTATTTAATTTCAATTAAATTTTGATAAATCAACTATTCTCCTCAATAATTTAGTTTAAGTTAAATAAGTTAGTTTTACTATTAATAGAGAAATATTAAGTCTCTGTGGATTCGACATCCGACTAATAGTCACTGTATTACTTGAACGATACGTGCGCCTGCATGCTAAATTTATAAAATCGCGGGTTGTTGGTGTGAAATGTGAATGGAAAAAAAGTCTTCAAACTGATGAGAAATATTGTGGATACATCACATCGTTTGAAGAAAAAAAATATGGGATGCTTATAAGTGAAGAATAAGATGTATTTTAGATGGGCTTAATAAATCAAGAGCAAACTTGTAAAGAGCCAACGTCAATAATAACTGACTAGTTGGACAGATCATCATAAAATGATCTAAAACATATCTTCTATTGGGACCATCTAAATTATCATGTTTTATTACATTAATGAGACTTAATTTAACCACTAATCATAACCTATAAAAATTATAGCAGCATAAAAAGCACTAGATGAAATGTTGGGTCTCATGCTCATCACTTAAAACAACATGATGAATGATTTGTTTCATCTACATCATACAACTTTTAATTTAGGGAGTCTTCCATCTCTTATAGTGAAACCGCATTTATAATGTTATGAAATTACCCTTTTAATTATGTGTTAATTACTTAATTATTGAGGTGGGTTTCTTGTGTATATATAAATTAACTTGCACAAACATAGTTTTGAAATTTCACCTTTGGACATACACATATGATCAGCACAATTTGAATCCAAGTTACATAATATTGGAATCATTAGAAATCTTATGCCAAATCATCTCTTTTGAGTTAAACGGAGCAAATAAAACCCACAATTGTCTCAGATTCTTACTAGAATCATATTCATTGGATTCGAATACAAGATATGAAGGTCAGATCATGAATTCTACAATACCAAGCCACGGGCATCTGAAATATAATTGCATAAAAATATCAACTTATTAATTACAAGAGATCAGCTTGAAGCACTAATTAAAGTGAAAGCCTAAGGTCTAATCCTTCTTTAATCTCTTCAGTTTTATCAGTTCCATTTTTGCTTTGAGTCTGAGAAGAAGAAGAAGAAGAAAAACTAGCAACAACACTCACATGATTTTTTTTCATCAACTGCTCGTAACTCTCCTCCAAAAAGTCTTCACGTTCAAATATCGGCTTCCAAACTTCAACAGTTGGCTTCTTTCTTTTACTAAATCTCATCACATCCTCATCATTGATCTCCTCCTTCTTCTTTGCATCTGAACCGTTCATCATCATCAGACGATCACGAGCCTCTCGTATATTTTCCAACAGAACAAAGAATTTATCCATCTTCTCTTCTTCATTTTCTTGATCTTCTTCTAAATGTTTCCTTCTCTTATTGCTTGCTGTTTCGTTCATCTTTTTTGTGAGTTTTGAGTCACAGAGACACACAATCAAAACAAATAATAGCACTTTCGAGGTTGCTTCTTCAAGACTCTTGCTTCCATTATTATACCAAGTCTCCCTCAACCTATTCTCTACCTATATCATGCATTTTACTGTTTAGCAATGGTACGTGGATGATGAAACTAAACGATTGGTAAATTAAAGATATTTTAGTTTATATTTATTATTAAACGATATAGTTTCGACGATATTTTTCTCCTCCTGTTTAATATCTAATCATTATTCTTTCTTATTTGGATTCATTTTATTTCAATATCCAACCAACATAATCTTCAATTTACCAAAATATCCTTCTCATATCTTGAGTGTCATTGCCAATAAGCATGATATTTGAGTAATTACATGTAAGTTGGCGTGTAACATGTACTGATGTGTCGTCATGTTACTTACTACGTGACGTGCAGCTTATGACGTTGGATTATATGCTTCTCTTTTTTTACTGTATAGTTTTTCTCTTCAATGTGTACCTCGAGGAGTTAATTTTAGATTTTCTTTTTTTCAATAAAGATCGTAATCAAAGGTTGTCAAACTTGTTAGAAAAATTAATCTGAATTAAATGTTGATATATGAGATGTTGTTAATGGTGGTAATGGGTCGGATCGGGTTCGGATTTTGATAAGTCTGGTTCGAGTCCGGTAGTTTTTTTTTGCCCGAGTTCGGGAAAATCCGGCCCGAGCGTCTGTCGGGCCGGACCAGGCTTTATCCTGCCTGATTTTTTATTAATAAAAAATTATATAAAATTTTAATTTATTTTATATATATATATATATATATATAAATATTTTTTAAAGCCCGGGTCGGGCCGGGCTCGGGCTTAATGTGGTGAACCCATCCTGAGCCCGAGCCCGAGCCGGACCTATATTTCTAAAGCTCGGTCCAAAATTTTTCCTTCCGGATGGATCAGATCGGGCCCGGATTTTTCTATCATCCTTAAGTGTTGTGTATAACTTATAGTATTAGGAAAAATTGATAAAAAGGAAACCCATATTGCTAAAATAATAGGAGTTATTACACTTTGTATTGTGGGACCGAATAAATCAATTGATTTGGGAGAAATTAGAGGGAAACTTTGGAATTTGGAGGAAACCAAAAATATATATGCGTGTTTTACGTTCATTAAAACTCACTCAATTTCCCTTTTCTCTTTGTAAGACGAATTTCAAAAATTCTTCAAACTTCTGAAAGGTTTGTTGTTATTAGAATTCTAGATTTTATTATATCAAATATAATATTCTTCCCATATCAGAGCCTTTATTTTACCCCACTGTATTAGCATGAGGAGTCAATTCAAATGCTAAAAATATTCTTGGAAAATGCATAATAAACACTGGTTGTGATATATAAATGACAAAATAAGGTA